>JACXGI010011193.1:0-15648 GCA_016801175.1 Esox masquinongy | reverse complement strand
GTCTCTGGAGTCCTCCGGGATAACATATCCCGGAAGGCCTCCTTCTTCAGTCGCACGGCTTCCCTGACCACCGGTGTCCACCAGGGTGTTCGAGGGTTACCGCCCCTTGATGCACCTAAGACCTTTAGACCACAGCTCCCTGCCGCAGCTTCGGCAATGGAGGCTTTGAACATCGACCACTCAGGTTCAATGCCCCCAACCTCCACAGGGATGCCAGAAAAGCTCCGCTGGAGGTGTGAGTTGAAGGTCTTTCGGACGGGGGCCTCCTCCAGACGTTCCCAGTTCACCCGCACTACCCGTTTGGGCTTTCCCAGTCTTTCCAGAGTCTTCCCCCACCCCCTGACCCAACTCACCACCAGATGGTGATCGGTTGATAGCTCCGCCCCTCCCTTTACCCGAGTGTCCAAAACATGCGGCCTCAGATCCGATGACACGATCACAAAATCAATCATCGACCTTCGCCCTAGGGTGCTCTGGTACCATGTACACTTATGAGCATCCTTATGTTCGAACATGGTGTTCGTTATAGATAATCCATGACTAGCACAGAACTCTAACAACAAACGACCACTCAAGTTCAGATCAGGGAGGCCGTTCCTCCCTATCACGCCTCTCCAGGTGTCTCCATCATTGCCCACGTGCGCGTTGAAGTCCCCCAGCATAATTATGGAGACACCTACTGGAGCCCCATACAGGACTCCATTCAGGATCTCCAAGAAGGCCAAATACTCCGAACTGCTGTTCGGGGCATATGCGCAAACAACAGTCAGTGTTTCCCCCCCCACAACACGTAGGCGTAGGGAGGTGACCCTCTCATCCACTGGGGTAAACTCCAACATAGCGGCACTCAGCCGGGGGCTTGTGAGTATCCCAACCCCCGCCCGGCGCCTCACACCCTGGGCAACTCCAGAGAAGAATAGAGTCCATCCCCTATCCAGGAGTACAGTTCCAGAACCGAGACTGTGCGTGGATGTAAGCACCACCAGATCTAACCGATAGCGCTCCACCTCCCCCACAAGTTATGGCTCCTTCCCCCACAGAAAGGTGACGTTCCACGTCCCCAGAGCCAGCCCCGGCCGCCCAGGTCTGGTCCGTCGAGGCCCCTGGCCTTCATTTCCACCCATATGGCAGCGCACCCGACCCCAGCGGTTCCTCCCATGAGTGGTGGGCCCATAGGATGGAGAGGGGGGTGCCACATTGCTTTTTCGGGCTATGCCCGACCGGGCTCCGTGGCAAACCCGGCCACCAGGTGCTCGCTGGCGAGCCCTCCCTCTGGTCCTGGCTCCAGACGGGGGCCCCGGGCTTCCTCCGGGCAGGGTAATACCTCTTCTTCCTCGCTTGTGCATAAGGGTTTTTTTTAACCATTCTTAGTCTGGCTCCTCCCCTGAGACCACTTTGCCATGGGAAACCCTACCAGGAGCACTAAGGCCCAGACAACACAGCCCTCAGGTTCATAGGAACACACAAACCTCTCCACCACGATAAGGTGATGGCTCCCGGAGAAGAATATAGTTGTGATAATGCACATAATTTTAAAATAAAATACAGATAATGAATTTGGAAAAAAGAAGAGGTGTACCTTTCAGAAAAGAGGTAAAGGAACACAACACACTTGTTCTTGGATCTCTAACTCATATGGATAGTGAGCTATTAAAAAAGAGTGGTTTCGAAAGATAAATTCCTGTAAATTTACCGAAATCTGAAATGGCAAATCAAAGGGGCGTACCCTTGACAAGGAAGGTCAGTGAACAACATGCTAGTGGTTTTAGAGGCCCATGCCATCTGGATTGAAAGCTATTAAAAACAGTTGATGTGAATTAGTTAATATAGTTGTGATAATGCACATAATTTTAAAATAAAATACAGATAATGAATTTGGAATAAAGAAGAGGTTTACCTTTCAGAAGAGAGGTAAAGGAACACAACACAATTGTTCTTGGATCTCTAACTCATATGGATAGTGAGCTATTAAAAAATAGTTGTTTCGAAAGATAAATTCCTGTAAATTTACCGAAATCTGAAATGGCAAATCAAAGGGGCGTACCCTTAACAAGGAAGGTCAGTGAACAAAATGCTAGTGGATTTAGAGGTCCATGTAATCTGGATTTGAAGCTATTAAAAATAGTTCATGTGAATAAGGTAATAGAGTTGTAATAATGCATGTAATTTTAAAATGAACTATAGATAATGAATTTGGAAAAAAGAAGAGGTGTACCTTTCAGAAGAGAGGTGAAGGAACACAACACGCTTGGTTTTGGATCTCTTACTCATATGGATTAAAAACATATTGTATAGAAGGATCAATTCTGATATTATCACCGAAATGTAAAAGAGCAAATCTAAAGGTGAGTGACCAGCATACAAGTGATTATAGGTGTATATGTCACCTCTAAAAGAATCTATTATAAAATGAAATATATAAGTTTAACAACCAAAATATATGTAGAAAATGAGTAATTAATAACACAAAATGTGTCTGTACCTATGATTTTCCTTTACAGGGGCAGCTATTATTAGGTTGACACAAAATAAAATATATTTTTTTAGTCACATTGAATCAGCGGTATTGCACTTTCAAGAAGATCCCTAAACTACTGAACAGACATTCGACAGCGTTTTGCGACATTTTGGGCTCTTCTAAACGAAATGTTTGATTTTCAATAAAATCAAAGAGTGTGCCTTGCTCTCTACCCTAATCCAGTTGTATATATTCCACTGTCGTCTTTGTACAATTTTTTTTGTAAGAGGTATTGACGATCAAACTCCGAATATCAAACATAAAACCAAATTTACCCCGGTTAATCTTTTCATGCTTCTGCTGCTCAACAACGTTATTAAAGACGTTTCTCAAGGGCACATTCCCAGGGTTGGGTAGGTTACTTTTTAAATGTAATCCGTTGCAGTTACAGATGCTTGCCCACATTTGTAATCAGTAACGTAACTTTCTGATTACTCAAACTCAATAACGTAATCTGATTACTTTCATATTAAGTGGCATTACAAGGCAAATAGGAATAGCCTATAACAAATTGAACCTTTTGCGCGATGAATCAATGTTACAGTTTACATAGCTGGCCAATAACGGAATTTGCATTTTACCTTATAGGTTACATACAGTGCCTTTGTAAAAGGTTTCTAAACAATTGCTTTCTACTTCAATATGATTGGGCTACATATTTACATTACACGCTAAAGGTCTGTTAGATATTCAGTCATTCCAAATTATCCAATAATCGATGATCTTCTAGAATCTGACATTTTATCTGAAAATAACCCAAAATCTAAGGATGTGTTAACCTATTCTGTTATTTGTGTTTTATTCATGTTTTTTATTGCTTCAAAACATCACTGAAAAATAAATGGCAATTTCCCAAAAAGGGTATTGACATTATTGTATATAAAAATCAGGATATCAGTAGCTTTTCCCATGTACACTAAATCTACAGTAGTCTTATCAGGGGCGCCATATGGGGGGGACGTTAGGACGATTCTAAGGGCCCGTGAATGACAGGGGCCCTAAAAAATATTAGAACATTAGGTAAAAAAAATCTTTCAATTATTCAAATATTAAATAATTATTTAAAACATTAAATTATTGACCCATCCACCTATTCTATTTTCTTGTTTTTGGCGAAAAGAAAACATCCAGAGAGCCTCTGTATTGTGCATTGCACACACCCCCACACTCCACATGAAATGGTTTGGTCCTGTCTCCAAACCAGGCGCGAACGGTGCTTGCTAGCAGTAGTGATGGGCATTCCGAAACACTAAAGTGAACTGAATCATTCAGTACAGTTCTTTGGATAGATTCGGATCATTTGAATCACTGATTCATTTAATTAATCTTTTTGTCCACGCTCTTAATTCCATCTCTATATCATGGTGGGACCTTGTTGTTTACTATAATAGCACTCTGTTTAATGACTCACAAAAATTTTACCAAGTTATTCAGTCTACAGAAAATAACATCACAAGCAAATGTATTTGGCCGCCATGAAGAACAGCGATAAAAAAGTTATCGAATTCACTGTGCATGTTTGGTTTCTTAAGTAGTTAAGGAGAATGCACATATCAGGCTGCAATGAAAGACCAGTGCTATCATATCCTAACATTCATACTTGTTTCCTGCAGAGTCGGAGCCAATCTGGTTCTTACTACAGTGACACCACCATTTTCAGAATTGGCTAAAGTTGTAGTTCTGGATGCGTAAATGAGAGACATTTAAAAATTCAATAACTAAAAGATGATAGCTTGGCTTATGCATCATACATGTTAAAACTGAAGAGGAGGTAGAGGTCTTCATGAATACATCAGAAATCCGATCCGTTATCCAACTTGGTCGGATACAACATTATATAGACCAGTTGACTGTCAGATCCCGAGTCGGATCAAGCTTGGTTGTGATAAAATAGCGACTATATCCGAAATTCCATTACAGCAGATCTGCAGCACAACCAGGAGGACTTAGGACAGGGACAGCAACGAGTCTTTCAAGCCTGGTACTCGGAGGTCTGGGCCAAGACCTCGGGTCCTCCTAAGTTTGAATTTTCCCTGGCAGGAGACAGGGAAAATTTAGAAAGTGCATTCCTTAGATCTACAAGGATTTCCAGTGGAGAAGGAGAACTGACCCTACTCCCCCGGCCCAATAATATAGCAGCGTAAGACCTTGGGGCTGAGACAGGGGGGTCCAGTGACACTGTGGCCCTATCCGGGGGAGGCCCCGGACAGGGCCCAACAGGCAGGAAATCAATCCACCCACATTACCAAGCATCAACCAAAGGCATACCCACCAACCGCAACCACCCTGAAATGAGGGCCCAGTATTGCCAGCAGAGTTCAACCCAATTGTATGATGGGTGCAACTGAGAGAAAACAACAAGCCAGTGACTCTGCCCCCGAATGGCACTGGAGAGAGGGCATCCCAGTGGCGATGAGAGCCCACCTGGCAAGACAGCTAGGGTGGATAGTATCAAGCCTTTCCGGTTACCTTCCCCCCCCCGGCCAGACTGCAATTAATCATAGACCATGTTGAAGAGATGAGTCTTTAGTAGACACTTGAAAGTTTGTACCGAGTCTGCACATCGAACCTTAGTTGGCAAATCATTCCACAGTAGTGGAGCTCTATGAGAGAAAGCCCTGCCTCCGGCTGTTTGTTTAGAAATTCTTGGTACAATTAGAAGGTCTGCATCTTGCGATCTAAGGTTACGTGTAGGTATGTATGGCTGGATCATTTCAGCGAGGTAAGTAGGAGCAAGTCCATGTATTGCTTTATAGGTTAACAATAAAACCTTAAAATCAGCCCTAATCCTAACAGGCAGCCAGTGTAAAGAGGCTAGTACTGGAGTAATGTGTTCAAATTTTTTAGTTCTAGCGAGGATTCTAGCAGCCATGTTCAGCACTAATTGAAGTTTATTTTTTGATTATCAGGGTAACCGAAAAGAAGAGCATTGCAGTAATCAAATCTAGAAGTAACAAAAACATGGATTAGTTTTTCTGCATCAGGTTTTGATAAAAAGTTTCGAAGATGAACATAAGTTCCGAAGATGAACATAAGCAACTCTTGAGATATATTTTATATGTTCATCAAAGGAGAGTTAAGGGTCGAGGGTAACGCAGAGGTTTCTTACAGTTTTTTGGGATACGACCATACAGCCGTCGAAGTTCACAGTGAGATCTGCCAACAAAACTCGTTTTTTTGGTCCTAAAACGAGCATTTCTGTTTTTCTTGAGTTTAAAAGCAAGAAGTTCTCTGTCGTCCACTTCCTAATATCTGAAACGCATTCTTCCAAAGTAGCAAATTTTGGGGCTTCTCCATGCTTCATTGAAATATACAACTGTGTGTCATCAGCATAACAGTGAAAATTGACATTGTGATTCTGGATGACATCACCCAGAGGCAGCATATATAGTGAGAACAATAATGGGCCCAAAACCGAGCCTTATGGAACACCAAAACATACCTTAGATTTTTCAGAGGATATGCCATCCACACATACGAACTGATTTTTCTAAGAATTTTGTGAGGAACGGGAGGTTCGATATTGGCCAATAATTGTATAATATGTCTGGGTCCAGATTAGATTTTTTCAGAAGACGCTTAATAATTTCCGCTATTTTTAGTGAGTTTTGTATGCATCTGGAGGATAGGGGGCAACATTGGCTGACCTAGGACCGGAAATGCCTCAATTTTGCCTGAATGTTTTGAACGGTATCAAAGTCTGGGATTTCCTCATCATTGTCCGATTCATCTTCTGAGTCATGGCATCATTGTACTCGAGAAAGTTGTATCTCACAACTTGAGATTTGTTGATAACACCAGCTAAATTCAAGGCAGCGATGTGATTCATAGCTGTAGCAATGCAATCGCAGTTGTCCATTTTTGAAAAACCCAGGGTTGCAATTATATTAAACAAGTACGGCTGGTATGACAGAAGTCGGTGACTTGGCAGACCAATCAGAGCTCAGTATGTCAGCTTGTCCAGCCCCTTCATTATCTCAGCCAATCATGTCTAGCAAAAGTCCTGTATTTTCTGCTGGTTAAACAAGGGTTTGAGTTTTTAATTTTATTGATATTTACACACCGCATACTAGTTTGTTATTAAGTCACATGAAACTTCACATCTTCAAGAAGGCTTTTCTGCAAAAAAGACAAAATGTCCCAGAATGTTTTTCTTCTTACAAACGCTCTCCTGAAAAGTAGTGACATGCGACATACGCCCCCGTTCACGAATTCTGTCACATATATTAAAGATTAAAATCTTTACTGTACATTGTGTAATTAGTTGAAACCAAAATCACCAAATGATTGAGGGCTGGATTCAAATTCACACCGAAAATCAAAGTAAACAATTGAAATCACCGGCTGTTCCAAATTGCGCGAATTTGATAATGTGATTCATTACTGTGTATAGCCCCCACATGCCTGTATGCACTCCCGACAATGTCTGGGCATGCTCCTGATGAGACAGCGGATGGTGTCCTGGGGGATCTCCTCCCAGACCTGGATCAGGGCATCAGTGAGCTCCTGGACAGTCTTTGGTGCTACTTGGCATCGTCGGATGCATCGATAACGTCCCAGAGTTTCTCAATTGGATTCAGGTCTGGGGAACGTGAGCGCCACTTAATGGCATCAATGCCTTTGTCATCCAGGAACTGCCTACACACTCTGGCCACATGAGGCTGGGCATTGTCCTGCACCAGGAGGAACCAAGGGCCCACTGCACCAGCATAAGGTCTGACGATGGATCAGGATTTCATCCCGGTACCTAACAGCAGTCACGGTACCGTTGGCTAGCACATGGAGGTCTGTGCGACCCTCCAAGGGTCACTGACCCACCACTAAACCTGGATGATGTTGCAGGCAGCATGCTGGATGATGTTGTAGGCAGCATAACGTTCACCACGGCGACTCCAAGCTTTCATGTCTGTTACATGTGCTCAGTGTGAACCTGCTCTCATCTGTGAAGAGAAAGGGGCACCAATGGCGGACCTGCCAATTCTGGTGTTTTTTGGCGAATGCCACTCAAGCTGCATGATGCTGGGGTGTGAGCACAGGTCCCACTAGAGGAGTCTGGTCCCACCCTCACAGAGTCTGTTTCTGACAGTTTGGTCAGAAATATGCACACGAATAGCTTGTCATTTTGTAGGGCTCTGGCAGTGCTCCTCCTGTTCCGCCTTGCACAAAGGAGCAGATACCGGTCCTGCTGCTGGGTTGATACCCTTTAACGGCTCTGTCCAGCTCTCCTCGTGTAACAGCCTGTCTCCTGGTATCTCCTCCATGCTCTTGAGACTGTACTGGGAGACACAGAAAATCTTGCAATGGCAGAAAATCTTCTGTGCAACCTTAATGGGCTGCAGGTACCGCCTCATGCAACCAGTACTGACAAGGACACTAACAAAACGCAAAACTAGAGAAGAATCAGTCAGGAAGGATACGGAGAGAGCAATTGAATGTGGCCATCACCCGAAAAACCATTCCCTTTTTGAGGGTTGTCTTGCTTTTGCCTCTCCAGTGCACCTGTTGTCACTTTCATTTGCACCAAAACAGGTGACATTGATTCACAATCGCTGAAGTTTAATTGACTTTGTGTTATACTGTGATGATTACATGTTCCCTTAATTTTTTTATATATAACTATATAGCTTGTTACCAGTGCTTAATTTATAAATTGGAAGGTCCTGGAACACATTGGGGCACGTGAGAGACATGGATCCGGTTGGCAAATTGACCTCAATCAAGCACATAAGTAGCGCAAGTAGCGCTACTGACAAGTCAAGCGCAGTAGACCGGATCTGTGAAAAGTAGGTGCCGAAGCAAACTGAGGAAAATCTGAGAGGTGTAGGATCCGGCTCAAATTAACCACTGCTAGTTAACAAACCAAGTTATGCTAGCCAGTAGCTTCCCGACATCAGTGTTCGGGCGCCAGATCTATGTTCACACTCTATGAGGAGAAAGGCCAGGTGACTTGTACAATATTTGATGGGATAAGTTGTTAATTTTCCCTCTCACTTTCCAAAAGGTACACATTCTTGTACGCTTTACTTTTTTCCAATATATCAACATTTTTCAATAGTGATTTCTGAGCTTTGAATGTGTTTGTTTACTTGATAGCTTTGCGGACTGATTGATCATTGCTAATGTCCATGACCAGTCCTTTTTTGAAACATCTATGGTAAAAATGAATGGGGTCACATGACCCATGGAACCAAGATGGTGAAACAAGGGAAGTTCCACTTTCCAAGTCTATATGGCCAAAATTATGTGGACACCCCTATAAATTATTGGGTCCAGTTGTTTCAGACCACACCCATTGCTCACAGGTGCATAAAATCCAGCACATAGCCATGAAATCTCCATAGACAAACATTGGCAGTATGATTATTACTAGCAGTCCAATGAGGCTAATTGGGTAATCTCTTTGCTAGCTTTCTTTACACCATTTCGGCTTGAGTTCCAGCCTATCAGACACTTGCCTTTAGTCTTACGTCAGGTCTTGGTTCGATGGCTACCAATGATGTGTGATCTGGGGGGCCAAGATGGCATTGTTGAAAGAGATATGCTATTTCACACGCTCTTGCAAGTATTGAGGCTAACGGAATACTTAATGGAGGGAAAACAATGAATTTCCTGCACAATGAAATTCTTGTGACATGGCACCCGACATCTACTTAGTAAGAATTCAGAAAAATATATAGCTAAAAAAAAAAACTCATGGCCTGAGGGAACAAACTGTTTGTGAGTCTGGAGGTACTTTCCCTAATGCTCCGGTAGCGTCTACCAGACAGCAGCAGTGTGAACAGACCAAAGCCTGGGTGACTGTGGTCTTTGATGATGTTCCATGCTTTCCTCCGGCATCGTGTATTGTAGATGCCTTGCACGGAGGTGAGAAGGCGGCCAATGATGTACTCCGCAGACTTTACCACCCTCTGGAGGGACTTGCGGTCTGCAGCAGAGCAGCTGCTGTACCAGGCAGTAATGCAGCCTGAGAGGATGCTTTCAATGGTGCACCTGTAGAAGGTGTGTCGTGGAAAAATGTCTCTTCTCACCAAAAAGGATGCAACAACTCAAAAAGATGCAATAACTCAGGAGTTTGTGGATTCAAATTAGACTTTTAATGAGCAATCATAAAAGCCGAGTTGACCTGCAGGAACAACTGTCTTGCCAACCCAGGACACACACATTTATATAGTGTTATCTTGCATAACCTTCCTGGCCACCCCCTTACGCTAATTCTGGGGCGGATCTTTCTCCCCATCCGCCACCATTGTTTCAC
The DNA here is from genome assembly GCA_016801175.1 of Esox masquinongy. NCBI lineage: Eukaryota > Metazoa > Chordata > Actinopteri > Esociformes > Esocidae > Esox > Esox masquinongy. The sequence goes on along the minus strand of JACXGI010011193.1, from coordinate 5,875 downwards.
AACCTTCCAAGATCCTTTCCTTGTTAAATATTGGTGGCGCAGGCTTCAGGGATTTGTATAAAAATAATAGAGCCATTAGGGCCCTACACACTATTACTTGATTATCCCCAAACAGTTATTAACAGTGATTATGTTTATATATTCCTGATACATTGATTACTGTTACCATATTGATACTGTTACTTTATTGATTCATTGTACTCTCTTAAGTGCCCATTGATTATACATACATTCATAAAGGGATATAGTTCAGAAACACTCCTATGTCAAAACTCTATATATTCTATTTGGTTATATATTCCATATATTCCCCCCTTTGGGGCTTCCTCAAGCCCCAGAATCTAGACCTGGGAGTGGTGAGTGAGGAGGGGAACTCAGTCCCGGCAAAAAGAGTTGAAATCAACCCCTTTAACTAAAAACAACCCCCTCTGTCAATCACCAGGCCAGAGGATTAGGAAGCCAATTCTCTCCCTCCCGTGTGACTGGGAGGAAGTAAAAGACCTCCCAATCCTGTTGATCAATTAATTAAACATGAGTGTAAGCATGTGCAACTTATGTTCCAGAGCCTTGCAATTGTGTTGTACAAAATTATTATGCATATAAATGACATACATGATATAGAGAAAAATTGCACGTCAATCACTTAAATTAGAAATAGGTATAGGTAACAAAACTTGTAATAAAACCATCATCTCCAACCATTAATATCCTCATACTAAGTTGGCTACCAGCTACCTAGGAGCCCTTAACCTTCTTTATATTGGAGCACAATCTTTTTCAGCACATAAAGGGCAATCCCCCCTTTGGCATAATGCGCAATCATAAGGTTCTGGGTAATGATAATGTCCATCTCCACCACTCCTCATTCGATACCCCTTACTACAATATCGACACCAGGTTTCTCTGAAGGAGCAAGGGTAGGGTTTCGGTCCTAGTCATTCTTGAAGCTCCATGTCCTCATAGCCCTGATTAAACACACTCCCGTCCATCATAGAGCCATTACATATGTCACTGTCCATGACTGGGGCTATCACAGCAACGTTGCTTGCTGAAATAGAATTCTGATGATAAAATTCCTGGCATGCCCACCCAGCTCCTGGTTTGAGCGACCATTCACATTCCGGATTTCCGTACAGGCAAATTTCCGTACAGGCAAGTTCAAAGGCCCTCCTTTAACGTTACAGGGGTGTCCATGCTTATCCATATACTGTCCGGGATGACCCTGTAGTGGAATAACTTCAGGGTCATTAGCAGCAGAGTCCATACCTCTTAAAGGCATCTGGGATACAACAGTCTTGGTCAAAAATGATCTAAGGAGAGGAATTACACAGCATGCCACTACTGCCAACACCACTAATACTATCCCTATCACAATTCCTACTTTGGTTAATATCGCACGCCATTGTCCTAGTGACATCTCCAGCCAATCCCAAGTGTGAGCATCCGAGCCTGCATTATCCTTCACCTCCTTCCTTAGCTGCTTGAGCTTGAGCATAGCCTGGGTAAAGGAACCATCCGGGGCAGTGTTGTTTGGACTGAAAGTAAAACTCTGTTCTCCAAACATTACACAAACTCCACCCTTCTCTGCTAAAATCCAGTCTAATGCCTGCCTATTCTGCCATGTCATCTTACTCGTAGCTTGCAGTTGCTCACCCAGGGCTGTCAGAGCTGTATCTGTATAATTGATAAATCGCTGCTGATTGTAATATATGTAATTAATCCATTCCGCATTTTTGGCTGGTGCTATCCATGGAATTACAGATTCGAAACCTGCACTGATCTCACTCCTTGCTTTAAACTCATTGGGAATTCCTCTTGGTTGACCTATCACATCGATGATAACCTGCGGATCTGGTATGTAAGACCTCTTAGTCCGTGATCTTACTGGTTCCTCCTCGGGCGGCTGTATATTATTCATTTGTACCTGGATGTTAGGTATTATGGTCACATCTTGGGCCACCCTGACTTTGGCACATGTCCCTGACCAATTTCTCAGTAACACTGAGCGCAGCTGTCTCCCTCCACACATCCAAAATATATCTGCAATAGGCTGATCTTGCTCCAAATAGATGCTCTGAGTTCCTGTCCTCTGAAACAGAGTAAAGCCATTCCCAGTTTGAACCATTGATATCTCGCCTCTGTCCAAAACTATTGTCATTTTACATTTCGGAAAGTGTCCAACGTCAACAGTTCCTCTTGCCTGAAAACACTCATGTCTGCCCAATATCCTCAAACCTGGCGCTGGAAGATTAACCTCTGCCTTTTCTGAAATTATCTTTACGTCTAATGCCTCACACTCTGATGTTATAGAGAAGTTATACTTCTTCATTTCCGCTTGGATCCGTGTGCTTCCTAACCAGACTAAACATGTTACAAAGCACGGGTCATGGTTTCTCAATAGGCACCACTAACATGCCTCCATGTCCTGCTCTTGAACACACCAAACAATTATCTACCTCGTGTTGGTTAGCCGTGTACTGAGCCCATCTGTACCAGTCATATGTTTCAGCTGCTTCCATATGGTCCCTTTCTACTTCTTCTGCTGATTCTACAGAGGTGACCGGGTATGGGACTGTTATTGCCGTGGCTGCGGAGAATAAGGTCTGTGCTGGTGCCTGAAGCTCCTTCATGGGCACCATCACTAGCGGTTGTACTATAGTGGGCGCTTGAGTCAACGTTTGTTGCACCTCTCTCGGAGTTTGGGTCACCATGATTGATGTCTCTCTACTTCCTGAACCTGTGTCATCATGCCACCAATCTATCTGTTGTATCTTACTCCCACTCACGTAGTCCGTAATGATTAGCTCAAGAAATAACCCTGTTTTTCCCTTATCGTGTTCAACCATTATTCTTCACATTCCCCCTGTCTCCATGACCCTGATCCAGCAGGTACCCCCTGCCCAATTGCCTGACCATACTGAGCATCATCAGTCCATCTACACAGGTTGTTTTCACTCTGAGTTCTTGTCCTGATGGACCTCTGTGTCTCATACCTAGTTTTCCTCGGTATCACCACTTCCCTAGCCTCGAGAATATCTTTACTGCTCACAGCTCTTCTCTTGCGCTTTGTGTCTCTCTGTTGGTCCCACGGTATATAAGTATCCAACTCCTTGCTATCTATGTCTCTGTCCCACAACTGTCCCCATGTTTCTCCCTTTATTTCCATTGTACCTCTTTCTCTTACTGGTACTGTCACGTCCTGGCTATGCCCCTAGCCATCTCTGCACTGGGCTAGGGCCATAGTCAGGACAGGACAGAAGGTGGTACCTCTAGCCACCTCCAATCCTTTTGGTCTCCCCAATTGGAGGCAGGTGTAGATCGTTGCCTCCAATTGGGGACCCTATTTATGTTTTCTGTGTGGCCTCACCCGGTGTGGTTCATTTTGGTTTTGTATTTCCCTTGGATACCCCACATCACTGGTTGCTGCTTTTGTTTTGGTTTTTGTCTTCCTTTTTTGATTAAACATGGATTACACCAATTATTTCGACTCTGCGCCTGTGTCCTACCACAACCTCAGCCGTGACAGAAAGGCTAAATTCGTGGCCTTGTGGTTAGCCATCCCCACCCCACACACATTATCAGTCATTCTTTTTCATCAGTCATGCTTTGGATTAAAAGTACTGTTATATTCTAAACGTAAAGGTAGTGCCAGTTGGTTTAGTTTTTAAACGTGAATGCAATATTCGTTTTTTATTTCATACGCCACCGAAACTCGACACCCTCCACCGAACACGATGTAGGTAGCTATTATTAGTTAGCTAGTGTGCAAGAAAGACTGTCCTTTAAGAAGACTTGTCCACTTTCATCCTGCAAAGGGGTTTCTACCTGACTTTCTGCACAATGTGTTGGAAGGAATTGTACCTGTGGAACCTATGACTATCAGATCTGATTGCTTAGAAGTACTTCACATTGAATGACCTTAATGATAGAATAGCATCATTTCCCTTTCAGGTGGTGCAACAGCACAAATGTTTTTTGGACATTAGATCCACTTTATTTGTGGTGGTATGCTACGAAGCATTGCCGGTTTGCATTCAAACATAGGAAAACATTGCATTTCTGACAGTTCCATCTCATCACACCCTTTGGACAGAGGTTGCGCCGCCCCCGCTTGTCACAGTGAAGCGGCAAATGTCCGCAGTTATCATAAATGCACATCTGGTTGTGGTTGTGAGGGTCTTGGGGTGTAGCGTTTCTTCTGAGATGACATCTGTGGTGGAGAGGAGGATGATGGTCGGCCAAGTTTGGATGCTGGCTTGTTGACTTGCCCCAAACTGTGTGCAAGCAGAACCTTTTGAGAGACATTGGTTTCTCGTGCGGTAGGCCACAGTCCCTGTTGTAGACCAGCCAGGAATTTGAGATGCACAGGTCAAGGATGTATCCGAACAGGGGAAAGTACCATCACCTTGACTTGGCTGGGGTCTTGTACATGTGTACCAGCATGTCAGAAAGATCAATGCCTCCATATGCTGATTGTAGGCAGGAATGAATGATGGGCACGGGACAGCAATCTTTGCGTGGGCCTCTTTGCTCCACCGTTTGACAGTTGAAAGAGGCATGATCCCACAGGCATTGCTCAGAAGGTTGACACATTTGTTGTCAAACCATTTCACTGCGATCAACCCTTCAGCAGACCTGTAATCAAAAGCTCCACGTCCTTTCTTCACCAGTTCTTTGTCTGTCATCAAGGGAGATCCACCGGTGCGGTTTGATCGGACAGTGCCGATGCACTTGACACCCAGGTTTGCATGCAGGTACTGGACCAAGCTGAAACTGGTGAAGTAGTTGTCACACAACTGAAAGCCGTGGCAGTGTAATGGTTTTGCATAACATTGTCACCAGTTTGGCCCCTAGTGGAAGCACCTGCTCCTGTTCATTGAGGGCCACATTAAAAAATGTGGATGCCCCTTGATAGAGCAGTAGGTCATGGATGATGCCAGATGAACTGGCCCGGCAGAACAATGTAAAGCCCCACTTGTCTGGCTTGTTGGCTATATATTGGCAGAGAGTGCCAGCCCTTGTGCCTTTATATGCCACCATGACCTCATCCACACTGTGCTTGTAAGTGTATGGGATCAGGAGACACTGCTCACGAAGCATCTCAAAAAGGGGGCGGATTTTGTGAAATCGGTCTGGACTGTCATTGCACTGCTGATTATCACTAAAGTGAATGAACCGACGTAACAGCTTGAATCTTTTCCTCAGCATGATATCAGCTATCACGTTGAAACGTGACTCATGGTGCCAGTAGTCTTCCGTGGCTGGGAAGTTGAAAACACCCATGAAAAGTAGTATTGCCAGGAAATCCTCAATCTCTTCAGGGCTAGTCTTAATTGGATCCCCCAATTTCTGCGCAGAGTACAGATTGTTATGAAGAGCAATATGTTCAATCATCTTGTCAGTGAAGAGTGTTTTGAAGTACTGGAAGGGTGTCTTTACAGCATCAGGGAGTTCAAATCTTGAATCAGGAACCTGGAATGCCTCAATGTCTTCATACTCCCAGATTCTACCAGAGCCTTCGTTTGGTCCTGAGGGTGAACTAGGGTCAGCAGTGTCCTCTGGCTCTGCCAAGGAAACTGTTTTTAGGGTGTTTTTTACTTTTCTCCTTTTCTTACTCTTTGGTGGTTTAGAAGAGCTTGTTGAGGCAACCTCCTCCTCATCCATGGATTTAAAAGAAGTGTTAAAGATTAATTTATTACCTTATTCTTATTCTACCCATTATTCTGCAAATTAACTGTAGTAAATGGACTGTTTTAGATTAGGCCTTAAATTGCTTTAGACTGTTCATGGTTGCCACGTATAGAAGAAGACCTAGGTCAGCATGCCCTGTTCTTAGAAGTGATTATGGCCACAACCGAAGGCGCCAGGCCTCAAA
>JACXGI010011192.1:0-25612 GCA_016801175.1 Esox masquinongy | reverse complement strand
CCTGTGCGCGAGCGTCTGTGTTTTTCAAAGGTAGCAGTTTTTTAGTGTTTTTTTTTTTTTTTATGAATAAAATGTCATTTACTTGTGGAAAAACAAGATATCTAGTTACAAATGATTAATAGGTAAAACCTCTGGGAAAAAAATGGAGATTACGTTTGGTTAATATGCCCTAGCCTGTAAACTGTAAAGCTTACCTTAATAATTGAAATCATAATTTTGAAGCATTTCTTTTAATAGTTCCTTTAGGCTATATATTTGAAATGCTTGTAACATTTCCCTGATGAAAACCAGAATGTTTTTGTTGAATAGAATAGTGTTTCATATGTACACTATCCATTCCAACTGTTTTCTATTTCTCTGCAAGGGATGTTTCATACAAAATGTGACTTGATCAAGTGTTTTTTATGGCATGAAATTTCCCATCTGATGAGTCTTTCTGGGTTGGTTGTAGGAGTATCTGCAGCCTTTGCTGTGAAGCTGTTCAAGTCCTGGATTTATGAAAGGGACATCAACGCTGTTGCTATCGCACTTCGCAAAGTTGGCATGGACAACAGACTGATGGTAAAGCTGGCCCGCTACCGAGACTTACTTGCTGGAATTATTTTGTCCCCTTTTCAAATCATACCAATACATATATCCCAAGATTAGGGTTCTGTGTCTGAAGAATTAGGCTGTATGAATATGAACTAATGGCCTGTATCAATCAATCTATCCTACTGTCACAGGAGCTCTTCCCTGCCAACAAGCGGAGCTGTGAGCATTTCTCTAAGTACTTCACGGACGCTGGGCTGAAGGAGCTGTCAGACTTTGCCAGGAACCAGGAGGCCATCGGGTCCCGTAAGGAGTTACAGAAAGAGCTTCAGGAGATGATGGGTCGTGGGGACAACTTCAAAGAAGTGAGGGCTGGCTTAATTAATATACAACCTCCCCGACACTTATTAATTTTGATAAGTTTTTTTTTTTTAATCCAATGCAAATAAGTTAGTGGTTGCGTATGTTTTAGTATATGATTTCTACAGGAATTTATTTTTTTCCACCTACATCTCTTATTACTAAGTATTGTCTAAACCATTTTGGGGTGTTTACTTTCCCCTCTTCATTTATTTGGACAGCGATGCTAGAGCTTTGTGGCTCAAGGATGCTGATTAGTTTGCTCCTGAAATACCCTGGTGAGGGTCTGTATGCACAGTAAATGAGTGGTGGATGGGAGCGGTTCGTTGACATCTGCTGTGCCTGTGTTTAGATAATTGGCTACGTCAGGGAGGAGATGAAGAAGACTAACATCTCTGAGCAGTTGATGATCGGCATTGTCTGGTCAAGTGTCATGAGCTGTGTGGAATGGAACAAGAAAGAGGAGCTGGTCTGCGAACAAGCCATCAAACACTTGAAGGTAACTGTGGACTTTGGGTGGTTTTCTTGTTAAATGGATAGAGGTAAACCGAATGTTGTTCACTTGAGCTCAGTGTTTTGTGGAACCTTGTAGTATTGACGGAGGACGGCACGTATTCTTATCAATATGCGGTGTTCTGGAGTCCAGTCAACTACTCTTACAGCCTTCCATGACAACTAAGTACTCCAGTTGACTGACTTATGAAATGAGTAAAGGTTTGAACTGTTCCCTTCCTGCTGAAATCCAGTCCTCTTGAAGTTGTCCTCGTCCTACTTTGCCGTCAGCGATCATCCTTTCACTAACCCCAGTGCCTGTACCCTTTGCCGCGTCTGTCCCAATGCTCCACAGCAATACAGCCCTCTTCTCAAGGCCTTCACATCCCAGGGAGCCTCTGAAATTCTCCTCCTGGTGAAGATCCAGGAGTACTGCTATGACAACATCCACTTCATGAAGGCCTTCCAGAAGATTGTGGTGCTCCTCTACAAAGGTGTGGTGTTGCACTTCAGGGCTTAATGTGTCCAGGTCCCTGACTTGTCATGTCAGGGATCTTATTAGGTTTGTCTTTAATCCTGTGGTTGTCGAGCCCGTCCTGGGACCCCATGTTTTGTGTGTTAGATCTATACCAGAGCACCTGATTGAACTTGCCAAGGTCATCAAGCTTTGGGATAGGTGATTCTGGTGAGTTTGTGTGGGGCTGGAACTGTATTCTGAAGCATGAGTCGCCAAGGAGAGGTTTGTGAGCCACTGCTCTAAGAACATGACCCAGGCTCCCATGGCCTTTGACCTAACATTTTGGATTTGTTGTTGTCCCCCCTCCCCCAACACAGCGGATGTTTTGAGTGAAGAGGCCATTCTGAAGTGGTACGCAGATGCCCACGTTGCTAAGGGGAAGAGCGTGTTCCTTGAGCAGATGAAGAAATTTGTCGAGTGGCTGAAGAATGCAGAGGAAGGTAAAGAAATGGCCATCCATTACTTTCCCTTTTCCATATTAATTATTAACCTTTTTGAAATGCTCTGCAGCGTTCTGCCAAGTAGCTCGTACTGACGTGCGGACTGTTTCCTGTCTTCCAGAGTCTGAGTCGGAGGAGGAGGAGGAGAACTGAGTCCTCAACCCTCCAGATGTGCATTTTAAATACCACAGTAGCAGCAGGAGCAGTAGAATGGGTTTTTTGTTTTTTTTGTTACAGAAACGCTAGTGTCTCCCATATCCCAATTTCCTTTTTTTTCTATTCTACCTCCTGTTTTCTTTCACCCCTCTGCTACACTTACCTGTAATTCAAGGGCTGTGATGTAAACAGTTGACTCCTTATTTGATCTCATTTTAAAACATACTAGTGCACAGAGGTAATAAAATCTCCAACTGAAAAAACTACAAATTAAGTGTTAACTTGCTTGGAAAGAAGCAGAGAAGTACCCCCTTGCTATTAGTATTACTAGAATGCCTTCTGTATTTGGGGAAATTGAACATTCCACATGATTAAGATACTTTGTTGTTGCTGCTTCCAGTGTAAAGTGTAATAACTGTGATATTCCCCCATACTACTGTATTGGTTTATATTGGAGTAGTACGCCTTCTTGCCACGTGACTTAAAGGCACCCTTAAAATGAGTCAATGCCTTTTTCGCCAAACGATTAGCGGTAGCCCTGTCCTCACGTTAGCTCCTTTCCAGACCTTGGCCTTTTGGATGAAGCTGTAATGAACGGTGAATTGGTGATCAGATGAACATTGTGCAGTGGCGGTCATCATGGTAGAACTCCCTCTCTGGAAGATGCATTGCCAGCTAACTGATTAATATTGGTTACTACTTTTAATCTGAAACCAATTGACTTTTTTAAAGAAATAAACATGACTAAAATTCATGATTTGTTTTTGTGGTCATTCACACATTCTTAGAATACAAACATACAACATTGTACGACACATACAGACTGCAAAGAAACATTAAGATATTTTGAAAGTATTTTAATTGTGATGTGTACAAGTTACTATTACAATCTACTTTTAATTAATGTACAAAAATATTAAATTTCTCAAGCAGCTTCTCTTTATGTGCAAAAGACATGATAGGAGAAATTCAAGTATGTTTAGAACAATAGGGGTATAATTAGGTTATTACATTCAGGGGTCTTGAGGTAAACGTTTTGACAAATCATCCAAATAATAGAACCTTAAAATATATCAGGTTTTGCAAGATATTCTGGGGGATAGTACAGAGTTGCAGAACTTGTGTTTCTGAATTGTGATGAGACCTGTGCAATATATGCAAGTAAACATTTTATGAACATACTACAGGGTTCTGTTGCAGGTGGCCCAGGCCAAAACAGGCCCACAAGTCATACTCCTGGATCAAAATAATTATTTTTTTAGGTTGGGACATTTCCAGGAATTCAGCTAGCTTTTTTAATTTTGTAAATCTTCCCAAATATTCCCACAAATAAGGTTATTTTATGATATTCGATTATTTTATAAATCTGTGTTTGGGCTTAGTTGCTGTCAATTTGCAGTGTACATATGTTCCATTCTCATTACCTTCCACTCACGACAAAGACGGGCCTCAGGCTGATTCCTGTCACCCATTCCGGACATATAACATTTAGTTCCCGAAAGTGTTTGCGAATCAGTACATTTTAACAAAAGCCTAAAGCTACAAGCTGTAACAATCACGTTACATTTTCTTCTAATCTAACACCATGTTTAGTTTGACATGGAAAATGAGTTGATCTTGGGGTACAGTTTGTAAACAAAGAAAATGGGGTTGCTCTGCCCGAGGGCCTACATGGAGTTATCCAACGTCGATTCAAGCATATTTTATATCTATTTGCCCCATTTCTATTCCAGTACTGCCTCAAAACAGCAGCATAAACAAAATGGTGAATATTCTGGTTAAAATGTTGACTATTCTGTTTAAAGAGTTGACTGTCCTGGAGAAGATTGTTGACTGTCTGAGTTAAAATGCAACACTGCAGCTATCAGACTATAAACAAGAGGAAATGTACCTCAAACGGCTGTTAACAATTCATTATACTCATGAATGCCCTGTCTCTTCTTTTGGCAACAGATTATTCAGTCAGGAGACGAGCCCTCCAGAGCTGCTTCACTACTGACAGCAACCACTGCAGGACGGAGGCTAGAGTTACAACCATCATGTGACTGGCTGCAAAGGGGGAGGCGTTGGCGAGACTGTTTTTAGGAGTGGAACACTGGGGCCTACTATTTCTGATACCCAAATAGTCTGCCCACTGTCAGGTGCAACCGTGCACATTAGTCTTGAGTTACAAGTTTACCAAAACACAGTGTATAAGACATTCAATGGAAAGTGCATTTCAGTTGTTTTTTTGTCCTAAGATATTGCTAACATATTTACAAAAGTTATATATAATATTATATAAATTATATTATAAATAATATATATATTTATATATATATATACACAACTTTACACTTGTTATTGTAGGTATCTCTACATGTAAACATTAGTGTGACTCAGCATGCATCCTTCCTGCATCCTTGTCTTGACAGCAGTGCGTGCCCATGTTAGATGGCTGTGTGCTTTTCTCCATCTCTGAGCTGTGAGGGTAGAGAAGTTGTTGTAGATTATATTAAAAGTACAACCATTGAAGCACTCTTGATTATCACAGCTGTTATGGAACTGCAACAGTATTAGGTAAAGACCCATTACCTAAATATAGAAAAATCCCTTCCTTTCATTTTATATAGGTTACATGCAGCCCTCCACTATACGGTCCTGTGAAAACTAAGGACAACCCCTGGAAACGTATCCTGTTTTTTACATATTTGAACACACGGATATTTAAGCTAAATTCCAACCACATTCATTGATCAAGGTAACCAAGTATAACAAATCCCAAAAAGCAACAACTTTGAAACGATTTATGCAAACCTCATGTGGGAAAAGGTACACCCCTACCTTTACCATCACATAAAATTGCTAACATTAGAATCAGATGCCCTAAAACAGGTGCAAATGATTAGAATATCTAATTTGGGAAGGTCCGGCCTTCCATAAATTTTAGAAACCTGGTCTGGTTTAGTCTTAACCAAATGGGTGTGTGGTAAAACATCATGCCAAGATTAAAAGACCTATCTAAGGCCCTCAGAATAAATATTATAAACACTGCCTTTGAACATAATAACCTCACAGCAACCATAAAGCATAGAGGAAGTGGCATTATGGTTTGGGGCCGCTTTAACTGTCTCAGGGCCTGGCCAACTTGCCACATTGAGTCAACCATGAATTACATCTTGTACCAAAGAATTATTGAAGAGAATGTGAGGCCATCTGTTTAAATGATAATGACCCAAAACACACAAGCAAAGCAACGACAGAAAAATTAGGATACCTTTATCTGTCAATAAAGTAAAGATTACATATCCATATGTCCAGACATATAAAAACAAAAGTCTGGTTTCCAGGGGGTGTACTTATGTTTTCACATGACTACGGCTCATAAACTGTCAACCAATCCGTAACCATATCTGATATCATGGCCCCTCATGCAGTAGTGAAAACCTGAGTTAGAATTTCGAAGAGGAGAACTGATTTATTACAAGGACGACTCACCATTTTTCTCTGGTTGCTGAGACAGAAAGTGCATATGGGCCTGAGCCCCGAGGGGCTACTGATGGTGTTGGAGCTCTGCAGGATGGCGTGGTACCTGAGACAGGGCTGTCCGTCCACGCACTCGTCCCCCAGCAGCAGCACATTGGCCAGGTGAGAAATGTAGCTGGACGCCAGGCGCAGTGTCTCGATCTTGGACAGTTTCCTGTCGGCCGGTTCAGTGGGAATGAGGGTGCGTAGGGCGGTGAACGCCGTGTTGACGCTGTGGGTCCTGTCCCGCTCCCGCGCGTTGGCCGCCTGCCTCTGTTTACTGATGCCCAGCAGGCGCCTGCGGCCGCCGCCCCGCCTCTCACTCTGCCCGGCCCCCTCCCGGCCCCCTCTCTGGGGACTGCCGCCTCCCGTCGACTTGTTGTCAGAGCTCTCCTCGCTGCTGCTATCCAGCTCCTCCAGGCGGGAGTGGAAACCGTCTTGCACAGCACCCTGTTCGCTCCCTGTGGACTTCATGGTGACCCTGGCCGGGTGTCTAAGGCAGGGGATTGGATCTCGGTCTGTTCCATGGCACGGCCGGCTGCTGCCCATCGCGTTATAAATGCAGAGTGAAAATAGCACCTGGGACCAGCTGCCGCCGTGTGATCCGGTGACCGGGGGTGCAGGGGTCCTGCGCTATAGCTGAGCTCACGCCGTCCCCTTGGCAAGTCAGCATGCCATTTCTTGAATGACGGATCCTTTCTGGGCCTGGTCGCCATGGCAAGACAGGTGGAGCCTGGAGTGGCCACCTGTTGTGGTCTACAGAGGGAATAGAGAATACATATATATATATATATATATGTATATATATATATATGGCAAAAGAATTAAGAGACCACTGCACCTTTTTCTTTCCTTTCCAAAAAAGTTGAAAAGGAAGGTTTTGAGTGAGGAACAGAAGGGTTAAAATTAAGAGACCACTGCAAATTGAACCCTTCTGTTCCTCACTCAAAACGTTCCTTTTCAACTTTTTTGGAAAGGAAAGAAAAAGGTGAAGTGGTCTCTTAATTTTTTCCGGAGCTGTATATATGTACATATATAGATAAATAAACCCCTCCTACAGTGAGACTCCCCTTGACCTCTGACCCTTCCGTGTTTATGCAGATCTCTGAAGTGTGAGCAAGCTATCGTGAGTTTCAGCACAACACTGCTGAGACCAATCCAAGCTCTTCAGATCTAACGGGTCTGATCCAGAGAGGCGCCCTCAGCCCAGGTAAATGCGTGGTTTTGCTGTGGTGATAAAACCCACGCAGAAACTTAATTTTCTAATCATCTTCCTGGAAGCAGTCCCGGAAGCATTTTCTGCTGAATCACACGCAAATTCAAAACCCTCGACCAGCCACAACGACATGCACACATTTGCACACCATGCAAAGGTCACTAATCGATGATAATGCAAATCTGCACATAGTGAGGAAATGAATCAGGTTCATGTCAGATGTGTGCCAGTCTAATGATGGATATTTAAGACATGTTGTTGCATTATTAGTTTAGGATGTGTGTTCCTAGAAATCAGAATCGGTATGATTCTTCCTGTTGAAGTGTTTCAGGGAAGTGCTACTTTCTCTTAATGTAGGTGGAGCCATGATATCAGAATGTTGTCCAGAACTGTGAGTGAATAGTCCAGGTTTACAAGGCTCTCTCCAACTGTTCATCCCCTGGGCCTGTTCCTTTTTTAGCTTCCGTTGAATCTATCAGTATGTTATTATTTAAAATAGCTAACAGACGATAAATTCAACCACAAAATAAATTATATTTAAAAAAAAGATTTGCGTTGATTTTTCAAATATGTTGCTGTTTTGGAATTTTCAGTTCATACCATAGAGATGGCCAGAGGGCTTAACTTGGAGAAAACGTGTTCCGGCATGGACTGACACCCACCATTTGATATAGTCAAAATAGATGGGACTTCCAACTTCATGGCCAACCCCTGCTGATGCACATGTTGGATCACTGTGTAGGTCATCAGAAAGGAACTGCTAATACATTAGGTTAAATGTACTATTTACAACATGGAGATGGCCCCCATGGCGCTGGCCCTCACTGGCTTCACAAATGAGACCTCTTTCCATCTTTATGTTTAACACTGTTTTAGCAATCACTAGATGGCAATAAAGCACTGGCGAATGTGCCAGTTTGACGGCAGCAGTGCTTTTGACAGCCTGTCTGTGTGCGAATGGCCACAGTGTCAGTGTGTTTCTACTGCGTACTTGTGTGTCTACTGTTTGTGCGCGTGTGACAGCACAGAGACTTTCTAGTGACAGGTGCGTGACATGTTTGACGTAGCTGCTCCGTCACTAACACTGTTGACAGAGGAAGAGCCAGTGACATTCCCTCAAACTGCTCCCAAGAGACGAGGGAATGGGTGTTAAGGGAGCATGAGAAGATAGAGAGAGGATGATAGTGACAGGGGAACTCAGTGGAGAACAGAGTGAGGAATAAGAGAGCGAAAACAGCAGAGGAGCAAGGAGAGAAAGAGAAATGCAGGGAGAGAGAGAGTTGGTGGGTGAGGAGAGGAACAAGCTGCAGGTCTATCCATCCAGTCAGTCTTTGCAGAATGAGAGGCGTAGTTAACATTTGAAATGTTTAAACTGCCGCCCTTCCTCTCATTTACTGGTCTGTCGTGGGTGGCTGCTTTGTTTCAAGACCATTATGTAACCACGGGTAACTCCGCACTGCAAATCACTGTGATTAGCACTAAGCTGTGTACAGACACACCTTATTGGTTACTATAAAGGTTTTAATGTAGGTTGTGAGACTGCGGACTGATGGAGTGGAGAAAGCGAGAGGGCTAGAACGTCCCCACAAGGTCAAATTTTCTTCTTTTTTTTTCTTTACAACCGAGTATAGTATAACAAGGAACCACACACACACAGAGTGAAAGAGACAGATTAAAAAAGGCAGACAGGCAGGCAGACACGTGAACATATACTGAACACCCACTGAGAGAGAAAGATGTATTTTCATTACTGTGACAACTATTTTTAACCTTGGTTGGTTATAACTAAGGGGGAAAAAAGTAAATAAATATCTCCCACTAGCATCCTATGGGTGAGAAAAGTCAGACAATACAGAAGTAATTCATATTAGAAAGCTTATTTCGCTTCTGAAAGTGAATTGTGAGACACTAACAAAGGATGGATCCCAGGCTGCCCCGTGATATTTACCATCCAGGAGTTAGTGATGGCCAGGTTGC
This sequence comes from Esox masquinongy, assembly GCA_016801175.1. Lineage (NCBI taxonomy): Eukaryota > Metazoa > Chordata > Actinopteri > Esociformes > Esocidae > Esox > Esox masquinongy. The sequence goes on along the minus strand of JACXGI010011192.1, from coordinate 16,419 downwards.
CACAGAATGACTCATAACAGTGTGCCTTTCAACAGCGGAGCAGAGGCTGCTTGCTTTGGTTCAACTAGAATTAGCTGAAGAAGCATATGCTCTGTGTGGGGGATTAGAATAAAGACACACGACATCTAACAATTTGTGAAGAGCATCATTTTACTGAGCTCAAACAGGATTAAAACTAATTTTAATGCGTTCTGAAAACTGAAGGAAAAAAGCAGAAAGGTTCAGCAGTGTAATAGATTGCCATTGGCTCAGTTAAGATGTTGTTCTCTTACACCAACACTAATACTTACCCTAAACCTAAGACTAACCCTTACCCTAAACCTAAAACTAACCCTCACCCTAAACCCAAGACTAGCCCTTATCCTAAACCTAAGACTAACTCCGACCCTAAACCTAAGACTAACCCTTACCCTAAACCTAAGACTAACTCCTACCCTAAACCTAAGACTAACCCTTACCCTAAACCCAAGACTAACCCTTACCCTAAACCCAAGACTAACCCTTACCCTAAATCTAAGACTAGCCCTTACCCTAAACCTAAGACTAACTCCTACTCTAAACCTAAGACTAACCATTACCCAAAACCTAAGCCTAATCCTTACCCTAAACCTAAGACTAACCCTAAACCTAAGACTATCCATTACCCTAAACCTAAGCCTAATCCTTACCCTAAATCTAAGACTAATCCTCACGCTAATCTAAACCTCACTCTAACCCTAATTGTAATGTTCCCCATTTTTCCTCATCAAGGGAACAGGGAAATGGCCCCAAAAAGTTCAAATCCATGTTCCATCATCGATGTGATAATTTCTAGTCTCCACCAGTAATACCTGTACATACAGTACTGACATATTGTCATTACCAGGGGCCTCATTTACAAACACACAGGTTTTTATTCTAAATTGTTTAAGCCTATTCCATAAGGCTTACATGAACAGCATTTCCATGACTTTTTAAGAGATTGTAGACAGGAAAAGGATCAAGACCAGGACGTGACAAATAGACTTTACTATCATACAGTGCATGGCCTGGGTTTTATTTATGATTACCATGAAACATATTTGATGATATATACAACAGTATAAAAGTATAAAACAACATCACACAACTAAATAAATAAAATGAAAGGGGAGATTTGGCCAGTGACTGGTTTAAAGACACTGTATCTGTAGATGGTAGTTACTTATGTTTGCTTGCTCTGGTACATGATTATATGTTAATGCTCGCAGTCCTGTGTGAGTGATGTCATATTTACCAAGGATACAGATATCATACATACATTGGTCATGTACAGAGATCATAATCTTTGGAATTGTGCTGTATGTTACATACTAATTTGAAGGAACAAAAGCCTTGGACATTGTGCATTCTAAAATGCACATGTCTGGTGGAGTTGTGTTGTCTTGTGTCTTCAGTGCATTCATAGTTACTCCTCCAATCAGCCTCGTGGAATTGGGAGCTGAAAAACACCATACATGTATGTTAATAGAAGTGTTTCACCATGCATTCCTACACAGTCCTTAAATGTACCAGCCAGTGTAAGACAGTAGAAGTTACAATCTACATCAGATATTTCAGCCTTTCAGGCTTTCTGACATCGCATCGGTGCTTATCTCGATGGTCTGTTTCCATTTTATATTCCTGAGTCATTTCCTGTCCGGACTTCGGATCGGGTTGGACCTGATGCTTCTGCTTACCTTCTGGGAACACAGAACCCCAGAGTATCCTCTTCTGCAGGCGCAGACGTTGGGACGGATACAACGGCTGCCGTAGAGACACCTTTGTTCACACAGTGCTGTAGAAAGAGGGCAGGGCCTAAATCAGACATCCTAATAACAACGTTGTCATAACAACAGAGTTGACACTAATCTCTCTCTGCTCGTATGAGCACTCTGAGGATTGTGAATAAGTACCAGAGAGGTGTGGAAATGGAACCATGACAACACAGTTACCATAATCATCCCATCAAACCTGTGAATTATTACCATGCAAGGCTAAATGCATTAGCTGGGACTGAGACTGCCTTCACATTTAAGACAGAAATGACTTTCATACCCTTAAATACCCCTGCGTGGCCTGAATTCTCGATGCTTCTGCGTTTATAGATTTTATTGTGGCGTTTACTTGGGAGATTTACTAACAGCCATTAGTGGTTTGATAGAATGAAATAAACAGAGCTGAGGAAGAGTAAATAAATAAACAGACACGATGAATCATTCTGGTCGGTCACTTCACTTTAAAGGGAGTAAAGTACTTCCTTTCCTTTCATGACTCCAGAGTCATTCTTCAAAGTAATGTATGTGGGTGGTTAATGCTGAGACCGAACAACTTATGCAGAATCTATTAGTGACACTCCAATGAGATGTAACTGTGTGCACGCGTGTGAGTCAGTGTGTGCGACAGTCACACCGCTGATTGTTAATCTGCTTGTCAATTCCTGCGGCCCTGGTAAAAACATCCTTTATGATTTCCTGTCTTGATTCTGAAACATCCTATGACTCGTATTGGAGTTTTCATTATTCAGGATGTGTTCCTATGAAAACTAAGGGGAGTCTAGTAGAAAGCTTATCCTGTAAAAATCCTATGAGAAAAAACTTTATAAAAAGAAATCCATTATAAAACCCCAACAATAATCCCATAGGACTGTTCCAAGTTACTGTTATTTCGTTTCTGACAAATGCACGCCGCTGTGACCAGATCCTAATAGTTTTTCAAGGTGGATTCAGCGATGTGAAGTAGACACACCAAGGAAACCTCAAAGTTCCTCTGACTAAAAGATCCTGACTAAAAGATCCAGATCCTAATAGTTTTTCAAGGTGGATTCAGCGATGTGAAGTAGACACACCAAGGAAACCTCAAAGTTCCTCTGACTAAAAGATCCTGACTAAAAGATCCAGATCCTAATAGTTTTTCAAGGTGGATTCAGCGATGTGAAGTAGACACACCAAGGAAACCTCAAAGTTCCTCTGACTAAAAATGTTGGAGCATGAAGCTAAACCTCTCCCCTGTTTTGGTCCTGTTGTGGTCACACGGTCACCATGTGGGGCAAACACATGCACATGCCAGATATTCTATAAGCGCAAAGTATTGCGTTGCTCATCGCATTATCTGCAGTTCTGCTGGCAATTTCATTTAGCTGAGCCTACTTCTGACGGAGAGCTTCTGAAGAACGGCCGTGGCGAGTGATAGATATGTTTTGAAACTGGCAATGAAACATCAGTAAATATGTTAATCGGTGGTACATCAGGGGGGAAAAGACAATTCCGGAATCCGCATCTCATACATAAACCGCTCCTGGAATGTGTAGGGTGGTCGCAGGAGTTTAAAGATAACAACGTAATTGCAGTCAGGCCGCCGTGCTGGGCCTTAAAAGGAACATTTAAAACACAGAGCGTTTGTTTGGTGTGTGTGTGTGTGTGTGTGTGTCGGGGTACTTACGGACTTGGCACAGCATGCCCTGCCAGCCACGCGGACAGTTGCAGGTGTTCGGGCCGACACACTCTCCTCCATTCAGACACTTCTGTAGACACGTGGCTGTACGGGCGGAGTCACCAAAAACACCGGTCAGCCGAAAGACTCCATCACCTCCACCTCACCGGACATACCGTGCCGGCCAGCTTTGCCAAATGAGCCTAAATGTTATTCGGTCATTTCATGCAAACTGCTTGCACACGTCAGTATGCGTCTGCATAACTGGATGCAAAAATAGAACTGCCATCTATTTGAGGCCCTCTCCCTCATGGGTTTTTTTTACTCATGGGGTTTTCATGAGCATGCTCGCTCACATGGGTAATTGAAAGATGAATGAGGAGAGATGAATCCGAGATAACTAAAAACTAAGTGGGTTTTTTCTTGCATCTGTGGACTTGATGAAAAAATCCATCTAAAAAGGACTTTGATGAAAAAATAAATGTTGATCTCCTAGGCCAAATTAGATAGCAACTGCAACCAGGCAACAGTAAAACAATTAATGTTCATTTCTTAATGTTTCATGTATGTTTTGATCAGTTCCCAGACCTGTCATTATGAACTGTATGACTAATTTTTGTTGTTAATTATATTGTTATGAATGCGTCCTGAAAGGAACAAAGCCGTTTCGTAAGTACCCTTCCAAGTTTCAAGAATATCTAATTGTACATTACAATGCTGTTAATTTTATAAACAGGTTTGTTTACAAGCTGTTAACATTATTTGAGACTACTTATTGCTTTGAAATGCTTGTTTGAGGAAGCGTAAAACCACATGCCTTCACTGAGCCACTAAACATCCCAAACATCACGATTAATTGTGTCTACATCCACACCTCTCCGCCGTTACCACGGAAGCATCTGTTTACAGGCTAAGAGGTGTAGTGGTTGCCATGGTGAGGTTAAGAGATGTAACCGCGCGGCTACGTGATCATTCTTACGCTTATCGCACCGTCTTCCTTGCCAGCCTGACGGACAGTCACACACGTCTGGACCCACGCACCGTCCACCATTCACACACATGGGCTCACACACACCTGAGGGGAGATGAGGTAGAGAGACAAAACAAGAGAGAGAGAGAGAAAGACAGAGAGAGACAGAGATGCTGAAAAGTTTACTGCAACTCAACCATATTGACCAGAATAATTAACCACTCTGTCTTGCATGGTTGAGAGAGTTTTCAATTAAAGAATGAAAGACTACCCAGGCATTTACTTTACCTGATAGGCGTCGTCAAAGCAATGGAGACAGACAGTTCTAGAATGATCACATTGCTGTAGCTATCATGGAACTAACGATCCATCCTGCAGTAAGAAATTCCAATACGCACTGACTAACTAGACTAAAACCTTCATGTAAAACCAAGAATGAAACCTTGCACGCATTCCTATTGTCGGCACGCTGTCGGATTGATTTCAATCCATTCCCGCATTCCGAGTCTCCATGTGAAGCTGCGAACGTGAGTTGGTTGTTTTTCCCGCGGGCCTGCCTCTTGCTGAGTGCATCGTCAAATGCGTTCCCCGATCCATATGCCTCAATTTACACGCCAATATGCTGTACATTAACAGGCCGCTGGAATAACGGCCTCCCCTGTGTTGAGGGCACTTCAGTAGACAGACACACATATGGTGCCGGTAATAGATGATGATGAGGAGGAGAAGCAGGAGGGTGGCGTTTTAGGGTAGAGGGGGGAGGGGGAAGAGGGCGAGTTGGCGGGGGATGGGGAGGAGAGGGAGTGGAGAGAGGGTAGAGAAGTAGGAAAAGGGGCGGGGAGGAGGAGGAGGAGGAGGCGGAAGACGCGGACGAGGGGGAGAAAGAGGGGACGGCGGCTCAACTCACTTTTTTCACATCGCGCCCCGGTGTGCCCCCCGGCACAGGAGCAGACGCCGTTCCTCATGCACAGACCGCCGTTCTTACAGGGGGGGGTGCAGACAGCTGGGAAACGGCGAGAGGAAAGGAGAGGTGGGGGCGAGAAAGAGACGGGGGTGGAAAAAGAGGAAGAGGAAAGACAAAGGATGGGAGAGGCAGGGGAGAACGAGATCGAGTGGAGGGGGACGAGAGACAGAGAAGGATTGGAAGTGAGCGAAGTCGGGGGAAACAGAGATGCAACGTTTCATAAAGGTGAGTGCCTCGCGCTCCCATTAATCGATACAGCAGTCCGCCCAGAGCTGAGGCTTCACAATAAATAGGGATTAAAAAAGTGTACAGTTAAAGAGTTACTTAGAAAAATCCCTTGATGATTGGACATGTCCGAACTCTGCCAGAGCACTTGATGGATTCCGGGCAAATCAAACCTAAAGCCCTGTCAATCTTTCAGATTAGTTTCTGCTCGTACAACACAATCATGGGATAATTCAACAAGTAAATACTCCCATGGCGGGCCATTGACTCAGTGTGTTGTCAGGACGATTTGCGGACACGGGCAGAATGTGAAGTGTGTTTGCGGCACGCTAGGTGAGGTGGTGCTGGCATTGCCAAGGTTGTAGGTTCAATTTCCACAGGGTTCACATTCACATAGCAAAACATGGTTTCTGCTAACTGCGATAATTACATCGTGTTTATTGTGCATTTTACCATTTTGACACTGGGCCCCGTAGAAGCCGTGCGGACAGACACATGTGTTTGGACGAAGGCAATCTCCTCCGTTCAGACACATTGGGGCGCACACAGCTGAAAGAGAGAATATCAGAGTAATCTATTTACCAATTAAGTCTTAGACACAGGAAATCTGTCGTTCAGGGCCACTGACAGAGAGACTGTAACCGTCAGCTGAACTGGCAGGAAAATTCCAATCTTCCGAAAATACATTAAATATGCTACAGAGGTAGACTACTTTCAGGTACAATGAAGCCTAAAAAAAGGACTTGTTCTCAAGTGATTCATTGACTAGGCCACCCGCATCAAGCCCAGCAAAAAATGGAACCATGAAATATTTACACATACCAGTAATATCATTTTAAATATATCATTTTTTTATGAATACATATTATACTGCCTTAAATTAGTGGGGGGGTTTTATACTGAAAGTACATATTTCTTTATTTAATGAAGCTTCATTAACCCTAGTCAGTAGGGGACCAAACATTGTACAAACACGTTGCACAGAAATGAGCTGTTACACACACTAATTTAGCACTAGGATTACTAACTCTAGTTTTGTGTGAAGTCAAACCACAGTTTGTTCAGATGCCATATTCCACCTCAGAATTGAACAGATGCGGCTTTGACTGTGTCTGACTAAAGCCAGACAGCTAGACAAACAAGACAACAGTAAACATGTCGCCCCAACACAATTGATGCATTGCTGCCCTGGGCCAATCAGTGTTATTTTATAAATTCCGGATCTTGCTTAGGTGAATGACAAGATGTAATAGAAATTGTGCCGGTGGTGTCTGAGATATCGTGTTGGTTAGCAAGTCTCAAGTCCCAGAGCATGTGTGCAGAATTTCATCACTCGGATCAAGAGAGATATATTCTGTTAAGAGCCACTGGGGCCTCAGATTCCTGTATTATGCATTGCACATTGTTACTCTTTCCACACGGTTCTGATTGTAATTTCATGAAGATATAAAAAGGGCACCGTGTCACATGTGTGGATTAAAAACCGTCGGGGCTAGAGCTGAAACTCTGAAGCCCCAACTTCATTCCTCCATCCCTGAGCACCTTCGCTATAGGCTACAACACACGTGTGAAATGACTGAGGGTTGGGAACGGTACCTGTCTCACAGAAGGGTCCCGTCCAGCCAGGGAAACAGGCACACTCATCAGGAGACAAACATGCTCCTCCGTTCTGACAGTGACGGTTACACACCACTATGGGCAAACAACCATGGAATGGAGAGAGGAACACGGAGACAGAATATAATTAGTTTCTCGTTAGATTTTTGTCAATCAGTGTTGCCAACTTTGCCCTGCCCTGTTTAATGTTTATGTTTTTTTTCTTCTTTTTTTAGGATGTGGTATTTTAACCCCCCCCCAATTAATTATGTTAAAAAGAATGCAAGATAAAAAAAAAATTGCTCAAACCATTCAAATCAATAAGCGTTCAGAACATTAACGGTAATCTTCTGAGTCATAATTTTGCGCATAGAACCAATACATTTAAAGTTCACTGTGACCTTGTGAAGTGGCTCCTGTCTTCAAACTTTACAACTCTAGAGAAGGATGTATATTTCATGTGTTGAGGAGAGAAATCGGCATTAACACCTTTGGATTGCCATTCAAAATCAAATAAACTTTTAATGAGTGAGTCAGAGATCAATTCTAAACATGACTAACCTAGTTAAAGGTACAGTATGAATGAAATTCAGACCATAAAAACACATGGTTGGTTGAATTTAATCCTAAAAATTATCCTTTAGATGATGAAGTTTCAATATGTATTTAGTTACATTTACATTTTAGATTTAAAATCTAAATTTAAGCGCTCATTGTTTAAAATGCTTTGTACATCATATACTCTACAGGTATATCAACGCTCCAGAGTAGGATTTGCTATTTTGCATGCCACGTGCACAGAAGTACTGAGCTCCAGGGAGCTCCCATTGGTTTTGTGACTTATTCCCACTTAAATATCAAATTTACATAACTAAAGGGTCAACAACGTGGTTTGGCCTTAGGCCAATATGTTTCTGAGCCAATAGTTGGCAGGTCATATTAGAGGCCCTTCACTACAAAGGAGACAGAATTCAACATAACTGGTTAGTATGCAATCCATTTAATGATAAAAACAATGTAGTTAAATTAGTTTTTAATGTATATTTCTCAGCTTGTAATCAAGAGAAAATGTGTCTCTTAACACTTTTAAAAAGGTAGATTATAAAATTGAGAGGTCAGGAAAGAATACACACAGAAATATGCCTTCTTACTGCTTTTATCTAATATCAAACCAGAGATTCTTGTTTGTAACAAAACTGTTGCTGTTTGAAAATAATAAATAAAAGTTCCTTATGTACTGTATTAAATGTAAGCTGTCTTCAACTGCTGTTTACTCATATTTTGCTTTATTGAACAGAGAATAACAGAAGGTAACAAGTGCTTCCTTAAAAGGAGACTGGCACTAAGTTTAAATGTCTCCAATTTTCAGAAAGTCGGTAGATGATTGCGATAAAGTTTTGTTTTCTACTATACAGTAAAAGATCCTTGCTCTGACTGACTATCACAAAAAAGCAAAGTAATCACTGCATGCTCACAAGTTACATCTACAGTCTTTTGAAAGCCTACTTCTTTTTTATTGATCAAGTATAAAGATAAATATAGTCAGGCTATTCGTTTTGCCCAGTTTTCTTCAACAAAGGTTATTCCACACCATCACATACCCCTTCAATTCCAGCCCTGGTTTCTACAGCTCTTCACAGACAGAGATAATTAAGAAGTGCAAGGTGGCAGGATTTGGCAGCCGACAACTCTATGGATAGCATAACTGTATCCGGCAAACAGGTAGGCTGTGTCTTATTTCTTAAATAGGAAATAATAGGATTCAAAGTATTTCTTTTGTTGTCAGTGAAGTAAATCGTTGAAACGAATTAGGCCTACTCAAATCGCTTTCATCACCAGTCGCTATCCACCCCAGTTTGTTATGTCACAGCCACTGCCTTTTGATTCAGCAGAACAAAGCTGTCCCCTGCATGCCTTATTAAGACTGAAGTTACAGTGTAACTTTGCATTATTTAAGTGGTGTAATTTCCTTTTTGGCACCTTACTTTTGGATATTCTTTGCATTAAAATCAGCATATTTGCAAAATGCAGATTTTAAATTAAAATCATAATTAATGTTGCTGACCTGCCACAAATCATGGCGGAATATGTAATATTGCAAGACATAAGCTTTAAACTACACATTTTCCCCCATGGCAAAATGTGTTTAATACCAGAAAGCTCTAAAACAACATTTTCTCTACACCCCATGGCAAATTACGTTCAATTGCATGTAATGTAATGTCAGTAGAGACCATTAAAATGTTTTGCCACCAAGTGGGGGGAGGCCCAACAAATGTTGCCAAGGGGCCATAAAAGGGCCTGGGGCCATCCTTAAGTTAATGTGAGGATTGATCTAAAATGGCTTCCCTCATCTGGTCATGTGAAGGATGTTCAATGACACAAATAAAAATCACATTTCTCTGTATATATGTACTATATTCAAAGTTACGGTCTATCTAACTCTGTGCTCGCAGAAAATCATGGTTTTTGTGGTCCTCTGGACTTTTTGAACAGTGTGTGTGTGATTTTTGATGATGACGACGTGCTTTCAAACTCACTAGTTTCACACCTGGGGCCCACGAAGCCGTACGGACAGGAGCAGGTGTTGGGTCCCAGGCAGGTTCCTCCGTGTTCACAGGGCAGACTGCACAGAGCTGTGGGTCGTGGGTCATACCAAGATGTTGTTTATGAAGGATTCATCAAGTCCTTATGATTGTACACCTTACATTTCTCTGCACGTTCCTACAGTGTTCTCCTTTGGCCTGTTTTTGGCGGACGGACTCTAACATGAACTGCAGGGGGCAGTAGTGGCCCAAGTCTCTGTAATCTGAATGACCCATAGAATAAGCAGGGCATTATCAAAAGCCAAGTACCCAGAAAGGCTTCATTAGGTCTGCACTCACTGGCACACCCACACAAATACACACACACACACAAATACACACACACACACACACAAATACACACACATACACAAACACAAGGACTTCTCTAATCTCCAGTGCCAGACAGGTGTAGGCCATCTTTCAGCGCTACCTTCCTGTCTATATTATCAGCCGCTGTGTGTGTGTGTGTGTGTGTAGTGTGACAGTTCTGATGGGCCCTAACAAGAATACAGATAGGCTTCACCCCAAATGTAACCCTTCCCTCTGCAAACGGTTCCGTTCTACATAGGGAACAGACGCCAACCTTCTCCCGACATCCAGTAGTGCGCTGTCTTGGGGACAAAGCACCGTTTGGGATGCAGGTTTGTAATTACCTGTCTCACATGTCTCTCCGTGGTAGCCCTCCAGACAATCACACACACCCGGGGCAACGCACTGCCCTCCGTTCAGACACTCGGGTTTACAGATTGCTGCGGAGAAGATTATAAAGACATCTGATGGCATAAGAGGCCTGCCAGAGATTCTGCAATGCACGGAATCAAAGATGACATCAGGATGATGATGATGTGGTATTTTAGGAGAGTGAGAGAGAGAGAGGGGTGAGGGAGGGAGGGAGTGGTGAGAGGAATACTAAGACAGGAAGAGAGTGAGAGAGAAAGAGAGGGAGAGGGGTAGAGGGAGAGAGTGAAGAGAGGAATACTAAGAGAGATACAGAAACAGAGAGAGAGAGAGAGGCAGAGAAGTGGGAGAAGGGAGGAATAAAAAGACAGAGACAGACAGAGAGCATGTGTTACCTGTTTGACAGTTGGTCCCGGTGAAGTCTGGTTTGCAACGGCACGTATTGGGAGCCGCACACTCCATGTTCCTGCCGCACGCATGTCTGCACACAGCTGGAAAACACACACACACACACACAGTGGTAGCATCGTGGGCCAATTAAGACCTGGTTCTAACTCAAACCTCCTTCACTGCAGCTTCACAGACACATAACACAAGCCGACCCTCGGCTCTGGTACAGGGAGGTAGCACTCAGCTCAAAAAAACAGCCGTCATTAGGAAGCTTTTTCTGAAAGACTAGAGAGAAAAGGTTTCACTTCCATTCACTGAAAAATAGAGATGCACAAGTGGTATTCAACATAGTCTGTAAAATAACAATGGGAAGGGTGCTATGACGGAGATAATAGTTTCTTGGAGTGCTAGCTATTAGTCAAGAACAAGCATTAACCTGAGTCCTACCTAACAAGCCTCCTAGTTTCTTGTGTATGATATGTATATTTTATTTTGCTGTCTCGTTTTCTGTCTTATAATCACATTGATCTGTAATGGTTTGTGATGAGTAATCAGTAACAGGATGACACCTTGGCATGCTCGTCCATCTCCGGTGTAACCCACGGGACACCTGCCGCAGCTGAAGCCCCCATCCCCCGTGGGTTGACAGGGGACGCCTGGGAAGCAGGGCAGGTCGGCGCAGGTCAGAGGTCCATCCCTCTCTGCTGCCGCAGCTTTTCCGATCCTGGTCCCACGGTGGGGTTTGGGAGAGGCGGCTCTGTGGAGGGAGGGGGCGAAAAGTGGCGTGTCCTGGTACCCCCGGGCGGAGGTGGCAAAAGGGAGGGAGGGGGGGAGGTCGTGGGGGTGGTCAGGGGAGTCCAAGCCCAGGCCCGTCAGTGCTCCGTCAGCGGAGAACTCAAACTCGGCGTAGGCCGGGGAGGAGAGGGCTGCGGTCAGCGGGGCCACGGCTTTAGGGAGCGTCCAGTGTGCGGTCAGAGGGGGCACCGATACCACACCGTCGAGCCTCCCCTGGGCTGGCTGCTCCGACTCCGTGTTGGACCGGGCCTGCAGAACTTTAGGGTGACTGGATTGGGGCGGAGTCATCTTGGAATGGGGTGGAGTCACCCCATAGTGGGGCGGAGTCAGATTTGATTGGGGCGGAGTCGCCTTGGAGGAGGATGAGGCCTTGATGGCGCCAACAGGCTCTCTGGGTGCCACCTTGAAAGAGGTAGTGCTGGGCCTAGCCTCTGTAAAGGGAATGACAGCCTGATGGGTTCCCGCGGTGAGGTTTTGGACCCCGACAGGTGACGCAGGGGTGTGTCTAGGAAACAGGGGCGGGGACACCAATCTCCGTCTGGTGACTGGCCTTCGGGCTGGCGACAGTAAAGGGCGCAGGGTGGGAAGGTGTATTTGGGACACTGTCTCTCGGCTCTGGGGGTGTCTTCGACTCTTGGTTAGTGTCAAATGCTGCTGGTTCGGGTGAACGTTACCTACGGAGAGATGATGATAGGGCAATAAACACCTATAAAGTTCCTGCAAATGGATTCTCAAAATGAAGAAATGACAAAATGATGTCTTATATAGAATCAGACAGAGAGGAAGATGTCATTATCTGCACTCATCTAATTAACGGCCGCTATGAACACAGAGGATGTTGACAGACATGACTGGAATAAAATCAAAAGCACCAGTGGTCACCGCAAGGGAACAATAACATTTTACACATTTAAATGAAATAAGGGAGTTATGGGTCTAGACAAACATCAAGGTCCTCATCTGTACAGAAACCTCATGACACCCAAATCACATACATGATTTCATAAAACAATCTAATGCCCAGTGAAGGGAATTACAAGCGACATTTTATTGCTTTGGCTCTCGCACGTTTGCACACACACATACACACACACACATACGGGCACTTGCTCACACGCCCACACCCCACACACACACACACACACAGAAGTGACTAACACACGAGACTCAAAGGAAACTGAATGAGCAGAAAGTCTTTACAGCAGGGTTGGGTATTAAACAGGGTTGGGTGATTTAAAAATAGAAGATGAGCTAAAATGATTTATTCAGTGCAATTATAAAAAATGTCATCACACCCGTTGGGTAAAGAAACCAAATACACAAAAAAAAATAAAACCCTGTAAAGTAGTCTGTGCACTTCAAAACACCACAGCCAGGGTCCACAGATGCTCGGCCATTCAATAAAGGACTAATGGGGAAGACTATTCCCTTTCAGTCTGAATAAAACATGTTTGATTTTTTTCCCCCCCATCATCGTGAAAAATGAATGTTTTGAGAAAAGCATATTCCACTAACATGAATTTATCATCTGGAAGTGCTTGTTGTCTGCTCGGCCAGTGGACAGACGGGGATGGAGAGTCCACAACAACCAAGGGAGTTACGGCCGATATAAAAACCAAACTAATCCTAGAGACACGGTTACAATGTGGACGTAACACACCTAAATAAATGATTCGTGAAATAACGACACGAGTGGCGGCTTGATGGCGGTTCAGCAGGCTGGAAGGTCTTACCACGAGCGGTCTTGGTGCAGGAGCGTCCGTTGCCATGGAGAGGCGGTGGGCAGCGGCCACAGACAAAGCCCACGTAGGGGGGACGGCGGTTGATACACTGGACCCCCGGGAAGCACGGTCGGCTGGCACATGTCCCCGTCACGTTGTTTTTGTTTTCTACCGGGGAGAACCGCCCCAGGCCTGAAACACAGGATCATGGTTACCAGCCCCGGGTCATTTACATATTCATACATTTCAGTTCCCCTTCCAGCCTGCGCGTGAACCGCGGTGTTCACCCTTTGTTTGGGCTCAGCGGGATGCTGCAATCAGCTGTCAACGTCGGCGTCAGCCACACACGGCCTTCTCCCTTCGTTTGCATATTTCATGATTAGCCGTATAACTCAGATAAACACGGCCCGTCGATTGAAAGAGCTTCCAAACATAACTGAGGTAAAGATGCCAGGGCACGTTATATGTTTTGAATATATTCAACACCGCATGGCAGTGAATTGTATGCTGGCGGAACTCACAGTTAGATCTGGAGCTGCCACAGCTGGTAATTGCTAAAATGTCTTTAGTTAAAATGCAGAGTCTTGGAAGACCAATTATAGTAAAGGTACTTTATAACCAAATTAGGGCAGAGGAGAAACTCTTAGTCTGCACTTTGTGTTTTGATGGCAGAAGGCTCATTACGAGGCTCTAGGATAAAAGCTGTGAAATGAATGATTGATACGCTACCAAGGTCAAAACCCCATCGAAGCAGGAAATGGAGAGGTGGGTGTGTGACGTTGTTCAAGGGTGTGTGTGTGTGCATAAGAGAGACCCTGACTGTGTCCCTGTGCTCACCTCCAGACCCACCTACACACTCACCCCCGATTCAACTGGGTCAATTTCTCTTTACCCAAAAGCCTTCACTCCACTCCCTGGATCAACTCCCCTCCCCACTCAGGAAACATGACACGAATGCCAATCGATCTATTAGCCAGTTTCAAACAAAGTTGTGTCCTTTAGAACCAAAACGGATGACAACGTTGGCACGTTTCAATGAATTATTAGGAGATTGCCCCATAACGTTGTCCTTGTCCCTCTCATGGCACCTTGCACCAAATCAAACCCCCAGATCAAAATGCATTATGGGAGAAACGCTTTATTTGATGCAGCACATTCATCAGTGAATCTATGCTATGACTGATCTGTGTAAGAGCTCCCTGGAAGTGAATGACTGTCGGTCTGGTGCAGTTAGAAGCTTTGAAATGTGACACGGACAACCTTTCTCTCTTTCCTATTTGCTTGCCACAAAGCGTTTCGTCTTCCCATCTCTCACTAATAAAGCGCTCCTTCTTCACGGTGACAAAGGAGCAGGAAGAATGGACCATCTGTCTTTTATTAAAAAAGTCATTTATCAGCATTATGACTCCACATATCCAGGCTTATTGCCTGTGAATTCTGTCTCGTTTTCGACTAGGTCAGCAGGATCCACTCCAGACAATGGGTGGTTTTATCGGACAGACAGGGCCGACGGGAGATGACATATTGCTGTGTGCCTTTCAATTCCTTCTCCAGCCCTTTAGTGTGATGGTGATGATGACAGGACATTTTGCAAGGCTGCTAACTGGGCTGGCCGTAGCTGTCAATGCCAATGAGGTGCTCTGAAGCCCGGTAATGTTACACCGCTGATTATAGAATGGCTTATTAAACTACTATTGGAGCCTTGGTGTTTAAACAGCCTTTTGTAGAAGCAGGCGGCATCAGTGTCTAATACTACGAAATAAGCCTATGCATCTGGAATGAGACACCTTCCATTTGCAAAACGGATATGCGTTAGGGGTGACATTGAGAACCAACTTGCCGGTTTTTTGTCCGTTCTCAGACGGTGCAATTACAGCCGATGTCTTGGAACCTGACGGCTTGTTGGTCTGTGGTGGAACAGGTCTGCCAGCGTCCATCTTGGGTAGGGTCTTCTGGTTTGGTCTGCGGGATGAGTTCCTGGTAGCGGTGGCGGTTGAGTCGGCAGGGACAGGTCCAACACTGGAGGTGACTGGGGTCAGCGGAACCGGTGTCGTTTCGTAGAGCCATATGGACATAGAGAGAGTAGCATATGAGGGTCATAACTCTTCAGTGCCGCATGCTCGTTAAAAGCTCCGGGAGAGTAAGGCAGAGGACGCCTTCGCCTCACGACCACACGCGTGTAATGTGGTGTCACAACAGACATTGTTAGGAACAGGAAGCTTTGAAACTTCTGACAACCTTTTCAAAGAAATGCCCCTGGTTCGGTATCAGCTTTTTTTACAACACTTTTCATCACACTCAGCTTCTCGGTAGATCTGCGAGAAGCACAATTGTAAAAAAAAAAAGAAAAAAAGAAAAAACAAAAGAAAAGAAAGCAGAGCCCACAAAGCCGGAGGATAGAGGGACTGTGTGATGGATGATGGCAGAGTGGAGAAATGGCAAACGAAATAAACCTGACAGTGTAACTCCTGCAGAGCCAGCATGGAACTGAAATAAGCAAAGCAGAAAACCACTCAGCCGAAACTCCTCACTAGGAGGGAGAAAATACGAGTGGAGAAGATACAGAGGAATACTGCTTGGAGAAGAGGGAAGTAGTGTTGGCGAAAAAGATGACATACTATGGTTGTCTGCAGCAAATGGTGACAGTGTGTGTGTGTGCGTGAGTCTATGTTTAAATATATTTGTGAGGACCAAAGACTTTACTAGAGCAGCAAAGCCATGAAAATTCCACCTCATGGAAAACATTTTACCAGTCCCCATGAGGAAAAAAATCTATATTTGGCTTAGTGATAAGGTTTAGAGGAAACATTTCAATTGAAGTTAGGATTAGTATAAGGGCATGTTTTAGGGTTAGAAATAAAATAAGTGTATGATTTGGGGACAGGATTAAAGTTGGGTTTTTGAGTTAGGGCAGTTCCCCTAACTCTGTACCCCCTACCCTATTCCCCATAACCCTGTACCCCCTACCCTGTTCCCCATAACCCTGTACCCCCTACCCTGTTCCCCATTACCCTGTACCCTCTACCCTGTTCCCCATAACCCTGTACCCTCTACCCTGTTCCC
>JACXGI010011191.1:12129-25756 GCA_016801175.1 Esox masquinongy | reverse complement strand
TTTGACAGGTGTGTCTTTAGGTATAGCAGCCATGTATTTGACAGGTGTGTCTTTAGATTTAGCAGCTGTGTTATTGACAGGTGTGTCTTTAGATTTAGCAGCCAGGTTGACAGGTGTGTCTTCAGGAATAGCAGCCAGGTGTTCTACATGTGACTTGTGGTCTGGCACGGTCTTCACTGGAGAACATCCTGCAGTGTGTGTGTCTTGTTTTATAATCCCTGTCATGCATCAGAATTACACAATATGCAGTTCTTCAAACATAGCATGCAGGCCAAAACTTTTAGACTTCCTGCAAGTTTCTTCCTTCTTTCCAGATGCCGTTTCCTTCTCTGAGGGGGTGTGCTTTGTTGCTATTCACCACTTGAGTCAGATGTGTAGCCCTTTCAGATACTGTGGTGGACTGAGTTTCCCTTCCCTGGACCAGAGACAGATACTGTGGTGGACTGAGATCCCCCCTCAATGGACCAGAGACAGATAGATAATGTGGTGGACTGAGATCTCCCTCCCTGGACCAGAGACAGATAGATAATGTGGTGGACTGAGATCCCCCTCCCTGGACCAGAGACAGATAGATACTGTGGTGGACTGAGATCCCCCTCCCTGGACCAGAGACAGATAGATACTGTGGTGGATTGAGATCCCCCTCCCTGGACCAGAGACAGATAGATACTGTGGTGGACTGAGATCCCCCTCCCTGGACCAGAGACAGATAGATACTGTGGTGGATTGAGATCCCCCTCCCTGGACCAGAGACAGATAGATACTGTGGTGGACTGAGATCCCCCTCCCTGGACCAGAGACCGATAGATAATGTGATAAAGCCGAGGTATCTGGCTTTATTGTTGAATCATTCAGTTTCTGTTTCGTGAGAGAGACACTCCCAAATAGTACCCTAATCCCTATCGTACGCTACTTTAGACCATACTATTCACTATATTGTAGACCACACTTCCCTTTATAGTACACTCATTTTCTACTTTCGACCAGCGCCCCTACAGTCAGACCCTGGGGGATAGGGTGTCCGTTGAGTTTCAGAGCCGGGGGCCTGCATGGCTAACAGGTGGATGTGTTCTGTTGTGACTGGGGAGGGAAGGGAGGAGGTGGGCAGACTAACCAAACACCAAATCCAGCAGATCTGGGGCATGACAACAAAGCCCCCCCCGAACAAATGTACACTGCTCTTTCTTGTATTTCAAGCCAGGTCCTTTCCCAGACACATATTGCAACCCCAGAGCAATGACATGTTTCCATGTTTAGAACAACTGTAAACTTGGAACGTCTCCTAACTGCAACCTCAAAACAAATCCCAAATGTACACCGGGACAGAGGGAGGGAGATGGGTAGAGGAAGACGCAAACAAACAAAGGCTCACTTCCCCCCCGGGTCTGAATTCTCCCCCTCTGTCTCCACTCAACAATGTAAAATGGTAACACAGTGAAACAGTAAAAAGAAAACAGTCATACTGATTGCTTCAGAGAGAGCAACAGATAGAGGGGCTTCAGTAATGGACGGGCCAGTTTGACAGACTGTAATGGACGGGCCAGTTTGACAGACTGTAATAGACGGGCCAGTTTGACAGACTGTAATGGACGGGCCAGTTTGACAGACTGTAATGGACGGGCCAGTTTGACAGACTGTAATGGACGGGCCAGTTTGACAGACTGTAATGGACGGGCCAGTTTGCAGACTGTAATGGACGGGCCAGTTTGCAGACTGTAATGGACGGGCCTGTATGATAAACTAATAAAATCATCACAACTGGTGTGGGGGCCCAATCAGAGAGGCACATTATGTCCTGTTAACAAGTGGATGACAAGTCGCTAATTCAAGGGAAGATGGAATGTAAAATAGTAATACAGAGAAACAGTAAAATGGAAACAGTCAAACTGTTTGCTTCAGAGAGAGCAACAGATAGAGGGATGGAATTTAAAGTTAGTTGCAAAATGCTTCATGAAGTTAGGCTGTTGAATCTGAAGGCGGTTGTGAAGTGCAGAAAACAAAGTTAACCAAATGGCATATAGCTGGCTAGCTTAGCTATCTAGCTTCTCTAGACTTGTCCATCCAAGAGAGCCACTGTTATGAGTTTTGCAGTCGGGTTACATGCCGTGCCCCACACTCATGGAATTTCTAACAGAGTAACCTTAATAGGAACCTGAAGGTGGAAGCTATACTGTAAAAGAGACATAGGTTTTTTAAGAGCGCTTAGGCTATATCACGATAAGAAAACCTGAGGAAGAGCCACTGTCCAAACAACTGAACAGTCGACTAGGGAGTCAGCCCTAGTTTAAAAAAATAAATAAAATGCTAGCCCAATAAACAGCCAAAATACTCCTCCTATCCTGAATGAGTTCTACTGCACAGGCAGACAAGGAGACACACATCCAGGGGATGTTCTCTTCTGGACTGTTCAACCGTTCCAGTAAATATGCCGTAGCTGCTGTATATTTCACTGGGGACTGTAAACAGCGAGTCGCACATCCATAAGAGGAAGGGTCTCAGATTTTTGCAGATGCTGTCAAGGTTGCTCACTGCCGTGCATGGCCATGAAACACCTCGGCCCAGCTGCAATTCACTGAGGTCACCTCTCTTGAACTCCCAGCCTTCCCTCCCTCCCTCTCTCCCTCCCTATGTAATCCCAAGCAAGGCTAATCTGCCTACAGACCAAGTGGCTAGCAGGCCAACTGTTGTGAGTCACTGCTCTCCCTCTTTCTGTCCCTCCCTCACTCTTTATCTCTTTCTCTCCCTCATGTTTAGTGACTAGATGGATGGGTGTCTGGTACAGGGATTCATCCCTCTGATTCAGCTGTAAACTACCTTTCCGTCTGTCTGTAACCCTAGACTCTCTCCCTGTCTGTAACCCTAGGCTCCCTGTCTGTCTGTAACCCTAGGCTCCCTGTCTGTCTGTAACCCTAGGCTCCCTGTCTGTCTGTCTGTAACCCTAGGCTCCCTGTCTGACTGTCTGTAACCCTAGGCTCCCTGTCTGACTGTCTGTAACCCTAGGCTCCCTGTCTGACTGTCTGTAACCCTAGGCTCCCTGTCTGTAACCCTAGGCTCCCTGTCTGTAACCCTAGGCTCCCTGTCTGACTGTCTGTAACCCTGACTCCTTGTCTGAATGTCTGTACCCCTCGACTGTCTGTGTGTTTGTCATTAAGACTCAATTTTCTGCTTGTCTGTCTCTCTGTAACCATCAGCTGTCTGTTTCTCTCTGCCTTTAACCCTCAACTGTTTGTCTTGCTGTCTCTGCCTGTATGTCTATCCTAGAAACCAGGTAAAGGGAATATAATAATGTAAGTATGGTATTATGTAGCGAGTATGTAAATTAATGGTACCATAAAACAGTCATTTCTTTGTGTGCATGCACTTGCTTACCACAGCTGTTAGTTATAATGCTTATGTGGCCTGTTAAAAGCCCTCCCCTCTCCAAAACATGTCAATTAAATGTTAACTACAGCGTATGCCCACCCGGAAGAGTGACGCTATATTCATCAGTCTTGTGGAGATGTATCACACGTGAATTACAGGGCGTCTACACACAAGAACAAAGTTAGTGTCTGGCCCTGCAAGGTGAGAAAAAGGACCTGTTACCAACCACCGAAGAGCTGTGGTTTGAGGAGGGGCAGAAACAGAGCGACCTGTGTGTCCTGTCCTACTAAACCCTGCGCTGATGCCTCAGGACAAACAGGTAGCTGTTCACAGTCATCTGATCCCTGCAGTGTTGGCCCAGCCTGGGTCTTATAGCTAACTTTCCACCAGGCCCCTCCCCAAAACCTCTAAATAGGCCTCTTTGCTAACCTAACAACAACACGGCAAATTCGCACATTACACTAAAACACTGCGTGATGCTTCATGAAACGATACATAGGTTTATGTCAGATTGTGTGTTTCTGGGGAAGTGTCAAATCGATATATTACTGTACAACACTGTTTTTCAGCCTGAAGCCCCCGTTTAAAATCTAGTTGTTGTCCTGGGACTCAAGCTCATGAAAACCCACAGCTACATGAAACCCTTGGTACATGTCACTGCCTCTTGTCTCAAATTGCACTAGCTATGTACCTGTATAGCATTCAAAAGTATTTTCTTCCATTAAGAAGACTTGCGTGTGATGTTGCTGTACAGTACACTGCCCCTGCCACACAGCCTTTGCCACATCGTGTCATACCCAGACTCAGTGATACATTCAGTCTACTAATAACAAACATACATTGACCATTTACATTAAGGCCGTGGCTGGGACAGTAATGTTCAGGTTGCCGTGGCGGTGACACTAATGTTTGGGTTGCCGTGGCGGTGACACTAATGTTCAGGTTGCCATGGCGGTGACAGTAATGTTCAGGTTGGTTCGTGTTTTTAATGGTGACAGATGGGTTTTGTTTAGGTCTAATTCGCCATGATGAAGGCAGCTACCGAGTCATTTCATCTCAGTGGTGGGCTGGCCCTCCCTGTGGGACCCTATGTATTCTGGACAGGCGTGCCCCTGCCACGCCCACCCCAGAGTGTTTGTGGATAGTTGACCTCTCCCTTGACAGTTAGTGGCTGGTTGACCTCTCCCCTGACTGTGTGTCTGTGTCTGTGTGTCTGTGTGTCTGTGTGTCTGTGTGTCTGTGTGTCTGTGTGTCTGTGTGTGTGTGTGTGTGTGTGTGTGTGTGTGTGTGTTGCGTTGCCATCCTGTCCAGACAGTTTGTTTTCCAGCAGAGTGGTTAATGAAGGGGAAACGTCATCATAACAGCAGAGCAAGAAGATAAAAACATGGCAACATGAAAAGACTAGAGCAGAATAGGGACATTGTTTTGTGCACCCTCACTGCCTCCATTCAGCTCATTTATTTGACTGTCTGCCACTGTCAAATAAATTTGACTGTCTACCACAATCTCTCTAATACACAACCTCCCAGAGCCTTGTGAGGACATGCCTAGCGTGGAGCCTTGTGAGGACATGCCTAGCGTGGAGCCTTGTGAGGACATGCCTAGCGTGTAGACTTCCGAGGGCATGCCTAGCGTGTAGACTTCCGAGGGCATGCCTAGCGTGTAGACTTCCGAGGGCATGCCTAGCGTGTAGACTTCCGAGGGCATGCCTAGCGTGTAGACTTCCGAGGGCATGCCTAGCGTGTAGACTTCCGAGGGCATGCCTAGCGTGTAGACTTCCGAGGGCATGCCTAGCGTGTAGCCTTCCGTGGGCATGCCTAGCGTGTAGCCTTCCGAGGGCATACCTAGCGTGTAGCCCTTCCGACGGCATGCCTAGCGTGTAGCCCTTCCGACGGCATGCCTAGCGTGTAGCCCTTCCGAGGGCATGCCTAGCGTGTAGCCCTTCCGAGGGCATGCCTAGCGTGTAGCCTTCCGAGGGCATGCCTAGCGTGTAGCCTTCCGAGGGCATGCCTAGCGTGTAGCCTTCCGAGCGAATGCCTAGCGTGTAGCTTTGTGAGGGCTTACCTAGCGTGTAGCTTTGTGAGGGCTTACCTAGCGTGGAACCTTTTGAGGGCATACTGTACCTAGTCTGGTGCTTTGTAAAGACACATTTAACCTACTGTGGGAACTTGTGGGGACACACTGTATGTAGTCTAGAGCCATGTGAGGACATACCTAATGAGGAGTCTTCTGAGGACAAACTGGGATTACAACACTTGGACTAGATACAATACTGGATCTCCTGGGTCCATGGCAAACATTTCTCCACTGGGCTGTTTTCCAAATTGCATCCTATTCCCTATGTAGTCTGCACCATGTCCGGAGCTCTGGTCAGACACTTTGCACAACATAGGGAATAGTGTTCAATTTGTGAGGGTCATATCAGTGTCATCATGGGAACAGGGGAACGGAGCAGCCAATGGATGTTGATCACAAGAAATTATTTATCTGTTATGAAAATACTCCTAACAGTGCTGGGGTGCCCGTAGTGAGGTTAACTGAGTGTCACTAAGACTTCATGAATCCCATTTTGTTTTAGCTCCAGGGTTTTAGCCTGTGGTGTAGCAGTGACCCCACCAGTGAGTTCTGTAAGGTACACAGTTGTGGGTTCCTCATATCATTACATGACATCCCTCATCACAAGACACGAGTGCCAGCCTATGTAGATGAAAACAGCCTAAGCCTTTTGGGTAAATTATAAATGGAAGCTTGACACCGTAAAGGGTGGCTTAAGTTGTTGATGTGGCCTTGTTTCAGATTTGGTTAATTATGAAATACATTTGACCAAGGCTGAATTCAAGGGGAGTGGTTTTAAGTGGGTTCACATTAGGTGTGTCTGCTTTTCAGTCACCGACAATGTGATTGAGCTTGTTTGATTGAGTACGGGCACCGATTTATCTCAGTCCACGCTCAGCACTGAATAGAAGCTAAGTGAATATACAGCTGTATAGAGATTTTGTTTTGGAGTTTAGTGGCACGGGAAGTATTCCTACTGTAAGTCCAGTCTCAGTTTTCAGCACGACCGACCTTAAGAAGATAATATTCCTATTTACACTTTGGAGTCAATTGAAAAAATATTATCTGGGAAATAAAGTAATTCATGCCATGTATGGTTTTAAGATATGTTAGCCCTTTCGTTTCAGTAACTCTTGAAATGCAAACTCTACCTGACTGTATCTAATGCATCACAGATCAACTCTGTTTAGTATTAAACCTGCAGAGATCATCCGCTGTGCTTGGGGAAATTCTTGTTTGCATAACCAGACTCTTGGTTCAGTATGTCAGCATTTTTTGTGTTTATGTTTTCAGTGTATCATGATGAAAATGTAAATAGCGTGTTGGAATAAAATGAAAGCCATATTTGATGTGCTCGTAGGAAGGTTATTTGAAATACTAAATATATTAGTAATGAGTGGAGCAGTGCTACAAACGGCTTGGTGTCCTGGAAGGTCTTTGTTCCAAATGACACCCTATGCCCTAGATGGACTCTAGCGTGGAGTCCTGCAAAGGTCCGTTTTTCAGAGCTGCCACTGGACCTCATTGGGTACATCTGGTCCTAGATCCACCCAACAGAAGGTCAGATATTTCTCCCCAACCCGACCCATCTGCGTATAGTTAGTTCTGAGAGCCAAAACATGACCGGCAAAAAAAAACATAATTATATTCATGCGTCCAGACATAGCTAGCCATCATATTCTTAACTTCATTTACCTGCATTAATACGATTTGAGTTCCTGCTGCACTGCAAAAATGTCTAAAAAAAATAAGAAAATGTAACTACACTGCTCAAAAAACTTAAGGGACCACTTAAATTACACACCCGGTCTTGATGAAAGAATTATATTAAAGATCAAAATTTTTACAGCACAATGTGTAATTTGTTGAACAAAATGATGTAACAACGGTCAATGGAAACCAAATTCACCAACCGATTGAGGGCTGGATTCAACCTCACACCGAAAATCAAAGTTTAAATTTGAAATCACAGTCTGTTGGGTGAATTTCATCACAGCAACTCATAATGTGACTCAGTAGTGTGTATGGCCCCCACGTGCCTGTATGCACTCCCGACAGCGTCTGGGCATGCTCCTCATGAGACGGCGGATGGTGTCCTGGGGGATCTCTCCCAGACCTGGATTAGGGCATCAGTGAACTCCTGGACATTCTGTGGCGCTACACTTGGCGACGTTGGATGCACCGATACATAACTTCCCAGAGGTTCTCAATTGGATTCAGGTCTGGGGAACATGAGGGCCAGTCAATAGCATCAATGCCTCCTTCATCGAAGAACTGCCTACACACTCTGGCCACATGAGGCCGGGCATTGTCCTGCACCAGGAGGAACCCAGGGACCACTGCACCAGCGTAAGGTCTGACAATGGCTCTGAGGATTTCATCCCAGTACCGCACAGCAATCAGGATACCAATGACAACAGATCACTGACCATATCAATGAGGGGGGTTGGCTACCCCCCCCTCCCCATTGATATGCCTCCCCAGATCATCACTGACCCACCCCCAAACCAGTCATGCTGGAGTATGTTGCAGGCAGCATAACGTTCACCACGGCGTCTCCAGACCCTTTCACGTCTGCACGTGCTCAGTGTGACCCTGCTCTCATCTGCGAAGAGAACACCACCATGCTGTTGAGACTGTACTGGGAGACAGCAAACCTTCTTGCGACGGCACATTTGGATGTGCTGTCCTGCAGGAGCTGGACTACCTGTGCAACCTAAATTGGCTGCAAGTACCGCCTCATGCTACCAGTAGTGACAAGGACACTAGCGAAATGCAAAACTAGAGAAGAATCAGTCAGGAAGGATAAGGAGAGTGCAATAATTGTCTGTGGCCACCACCTGCAAAACCATTCCTTTTTGGGGGTTGTCTTGCTGTTGCCTCTCCAGTGCAGCTGTGGTCATTGCACCAAAACAGGTGACATTGATTCACAATCGCTTATGCTTCCTAACTGGACAGATTGATATCCCTGAAGTTTAATTGACTTGGTGTTATACTGTGATTATTACATGTTCCCTTCAATTTTTTTGAGCAGTGTATATTTGAGGAGATATTTGCTTGAAGTAAGTGAAATAATCTGCCAATGGAACAAGACAAATTACTAGATATTCAAGGCATATTTTCTAAAACCCAGCGGGCGTTGCAGCGGACCCCGTTTGTAATAACATTGTGATGTACAGTATGGGTTTTCAAAAAGTCAGCACTTGCGTTTCCTTATTTCCATGACAGCTAGCTAACTAACTAACTAACTAATGTTAGCTCGGTGGGACTGGGGAAGTGTGTTGCACACCGTGCACTGAGGGGGCACATTTAGCTTTGACTGAAGTTTCGTCACAGAGCTAATGTTAGTTAGTTAGCTAGCTGTCTTGAAGAGTTTAGCTTGGACGAAAGCAGCACTATCACCAGCAGACCAGTTTATTTTGTGATTTCTCTTTTAAATTATGACAAACTTATTTGGCAACGTTCCTACAGTTGATAAAAACGTAGTTACATAACAAAACATTGTAGATGTGTCATCTCGTTTTTGTTGAGTTGGCTAACGCAAGGCCGCTCAGAGCGAATCCAGCATTAGATCCATGTTTAGTTGTTGCTAAAATTGCAGTACTAGTGCCCGGTTGTTCGACAACAATTGCCTCTTTCTGTTGAACATCGCGAAATGAATTGCATCCGTATCAAGAATTGGCAATTGGCTCCATGATTTGCCTACCTTCAAGAAAGTCTTAAAATTATCTGCAAAACGTTAAGTACGAATATTGAAGTGCACCACTCAAGTAAATACGTATGTTTTCAACACGGTCACGAGGTAGTGATGGATCATTGTCAAACAAACACTTTTTTTCAGGTGTACTTTGATAATGGTATCGCATTGGTGAAAAAATCCATTCATTTGGCACAGTGATTAGCCAGTTGTTAACCTTAGGTAAAAAAAAATAGCAGGCGATCTAAAACTTCTTTGATTGCGTGTTTGAGCGTTCATATCATGATCTGATACAATTCTAGAATACCTTTTGAGCTGCCAGGTGCCAAGGCTGAGAAGCTG
Source organism: Esox masquinongy (assembly GCA_016801175.1). Classification (NCBI taxonomy): domain Eukaryota; kingdom Metazoa; phylum Chordata; class Actinopteri; order Esociformes; family Esocidae; genus Esox; species Esox masquinongy. The sequence goes on along the minus strand of JACXGI010011191.1, from coordinate 16,299 downwards.
TGCTTCCTGTACTATTGCCTTGCCACTACTCAAGTGGCAGTACTCTTGACTGTAAAGCTAAACAGAGATTTGAGACCAGTAAAGGAGAATACACACTGTTCGTTTTTTGTTGCCTTATTGGTGTTATTTTTTTAAACTTTAATATGTTATTTCTATAATTCAATACATTCCATTGTATGGAACTTGTTACAGAGGAACAAAGAATGGACAAAGAATGTTATTTGATAAATGATTTGATTTAATTTTAGAAATCAACTTTCTGATTTTAAGCACAATCAATGCAGAAAAAGGTAAAAGGTATATTTTTCATTTTGGCTATAATAGTAGAAAAATATAATATAATCAGTATCGGTAAATACAGGGCTCAACGTTAAACCACCAGGCCAGTGGGTTTGAAACTTACTGGTCCTTCAATGCTAATATATAATAAGTTTCCATAGCATTTCCACAGACAGGCTGTTCCTCCAGTCGGTTTTGATTCTCTTCAGGGGCGCTGAATCCTTGCTCAATAAAAAATATAATACTTTCCGTCAAAATTCATTCAGCCTTAATCATCCACCTCCGTTATTAAATCGCAAAATAAAACATTTCTAGAATTGTCAAACGGCATAGGCAAATCATTAAAAACATTTGCATGGCATAACATTGACTATCAAAACACACCGCGGTGAAGATAGCTTTTTATTAAAGATTGGGACAAAACTAGCTAAACGTTTTCAACCATTATCTGACCGCCCTAAAAAATAATCAATAGACGTGGCTAGCTACTTGCCTGCGACACGCCACATCAGTATGATACTGACTACCCAAGTTCAACTGCCCGGGGGAACGAGGCGAACGGCTGGTCCGTCTTAGTTACGTGATATGCCGTTGTTATAAGTTGTACAATGACACAATGGGCATCTGCATTTAAATTCCTGACCAGCGCGGTCAAGGGCCCGGAAGATGGATTGTCAGCCACCCACTTAGCTGTCATGTAGACAAGGTGCTGTCTGCTATTAGCATGTCTGGTCAGGGATTGTTTTCGGAAGTTGTCGGAGCATGTCTAAAAAGACCCACTTTTGTCTGCTTTAGCCGGGAACTTAAGACAGACAACACAGTGCATCTGAGTTCTATCAAAGTCGACCCAGGTAAATTCTTTTTTCCACTGAGGTAAAAAGTTGCGCTTCCGTTTGAGCTCATAATTATCCTTTGCTGCCATCTTCACTTTTGTGTCTCCCACCAGTTGTTTAAAAAAATGTATTGAGATTAGAGAAATAACGTCACATCACTACTCAACTCTTGATTGGCCAACGGTGCGCACCAAGAGCTGCAAAACAACTGCAGGATGTTGAGTTTATAATGCGATTTTTAAAATGTTCAAACATTTTTTCTGGCCCGATTGGGACAGTGAGTTGCTAGTTCAACTGTCCCGACGTTATTGTCGAGCCCTGAAATAGTTCCACTCAAAAATCGGAATCGGTATATGGGTACAAAAAAACATATTGGTCGGGCTCTACAGAATAGACATGCTCCAAGACTGCAGTACTCGATTCCTCTGTGGTCTGAAAAGACCTGCTCCAAAACTGCAGTCCTCTACTCCTCTGGGGTCTGAATAGACCTGCTGTAGACTGCAGTCCTCTTATCCTCTGGGGTCTGAATAGGCCTGTTGTAGACTGCAGTCCTCTTATCCTCTGGGGTCTGAATAGACCTGCTGTAGACTGCTGCATTGTCATGCTGTCCATTTCCCTTGATGTATTGTTCTTTGAGGGATTTTCCCACAGCTGTATACGGAGATCCTACTACTGTGAATGAATCTATCTCTGCAAGGCTAGTTTTTTTCTGATAACGGTGAAAAGATCCATTACACCCGTAGGTTGGCAGGTGGTCTCCCCTGTGTTTTGACCTGGCCTTTGAAATTGTCTGCATCAAAACCCTTTGGAGCCTTTACCTGTATGGTCAGAAACTGTGGGATTGTATCCATGTCAGAACCTTCCCCATGTTGCTAACTATAAGCTACCATGTTTTCCCCACCAAAAAACATGGTAGCTTCTGGAATCTTCTGGGGGCAGCCAGCTGGGCTAGCACTGACCCAACACACCTTCTTTCACTTGTCTGACATTAACTTTTTCCGATCTTTTTTTAGGTCAACGAAAGCTGCATTTTCAATAGGCATGTTTAGACACTTCATATCCCCTCAACCTACCTGCTCACCTACCCAACCACATACCTACTTTAACTACCCACCCCTGATGTTCCAAAAATCTCAACAGCCAAATGAGTTCCTGTATAAGGTGAAGGGAAAAGGTGGCTTTTCATCTGAGTATTTGCATCTGGGTATTAACAGCATCCGAAGCCAGTGCTTCCTGTCAACAGGTGGCTGTCACCTTGGAAACCCTTGTCTGTCATCCCCAGCAGATCAACCGCCATAACATGACAACAGCAGATGACTGACTGTAGCATAACAGCAGATCACCAGCCATAACATGATGACAACAGATCACTGACCGTAGCATAACAACAGCAGATCACCAGCCATAACAATAACAACAGATCATTTCAGAAAACAAGACTAAGACAAGACTGTTTTCTGATGCTGTTTTCGCTCATCCTTTCATGCCCCTTTACACTGCAGGTCATTTGTTAACCCCAGTACTGGTCAGTGTACCATAAAGGATATAAGGTGTCTTTTGAGATTTACGCATTATCAAAGCAAAGCAGCAGAAGAGTGTTTTGAGTAGGATACCTCCTACGCAGCAGCTGAGTAATACAGCCTTATTGAGCAGCTCCCATAGTTCAGTCTCTGCTAGAGTTAAGTAGAGTCTAGACAGACTGATATGTTACAGTAGATCTGGTCTTTAAGGAGACATTCCAGTACAGTACACCTGGTCTTTCAAGAGACATTCCACTACAGTACACCTGGTCTTTCAAGAGACATTCCGCTACAGTACACCTGGTCTTTCAAGAGACATTCCACTACAGTATACCTGGTCTTTCAAGAGACATTCTAATACAATAGACCTGGCCTTTGTAGAGACATTGCTGTACAGTAAGCTTGGTCTTTGTAGAGACATTCCAGTCCAATAGACCTGGTCTTTATGAGACATTCCATTACAGTAGACCTGGTCTTCAATTGTTCAGACTGAGCTGTTCTGTAACAGGTCTCTCCTTGCCTAGCTGTTGTAGCAGGGGCCATTGGAAATTCTGGACTGGACTTTTGTATCTGCAAGCTGGATTCAGAGAGAATGTTTGAGAGACACTGTAGGAGTGACAAGCTTTTTTTTATTTTTTTTTATTACAGCTTAGTCTGATCGTGAGAGGGGAAAGAAAGATGTGGAAAAACACTGAGTCAGAAGTAATCTAAAGGAGAGTTAGATGAATACAATGAGGTACTTGAGTCTTTTATCTCCTCCAGCTCTTTTGAAATGTATTTGCCTGATACCGAGTTGTATAGACATGTCTGCTTTAGTAGTTTAAGTCTTTAACCCTCAGCAGATCCTGTTGCCCTTTATTACCTGTAATTGGTATCTGAGATATTATCCGATCTGACAAGAAATACTATGTGATATTAGGTAGAACACAAATAAGTCGATTTTCATGTAGACATACTGCGCCATCAATTTCAATGTTTAAATCTTAACATGTTGAACTTAAGATTTAAACATTGAAATTGAACACACTAAAAAGTGTGTTTACCCAGTAGCTGTGGCTAAACACTATGCCAGCTAGGAAGCCGGTGAGCACACAGGAAAAGGAGTGAAGTGCTTTGCTTCATTATACTTAGACGAGGAAAGTATACTAACATGACAGTGCCCTAAATGTGTTTTCCTCGCTAATAGGACATAGGCCCTCTGCAGATTTTATGATAGGCAACTCTGGGGATTGTCTTTCATCTTTAATGGGTAGACGGAAGAAAGTTTCTACTTCACTTGTGTCATGGAGGTGAAATCCGTTCTGCAGTGAAGCCCAGTGAACCCCAATGAATGATGGCCTGGCGTCGTTGTTCTTGTTTTCACATGGCGTCGTTGTTCTTGTTTTCACATGGCGTCGTTGTTCTTGTTTTCACATGGCGTCGTTGTTCTTGTTTTCACATGGCGTCGTTGTTCTTGTTTTCACATGGCGTCGTTGTTCTTGTTTTCACATGGCGTCGTTGTTCTTGTTTTCACATGGCGTCGTTGTTCTTGTTTTCAC
>JACXGI010011191.1:0-12029 GCA_016801175.1 Esox masquinongy | reverse complement strand
CTCTCAACCACACGACAACAACATGGAGCAAAGACCAGCGGGAGGAGACGCTGTCTGTTGGCCAAACCAACCCTGTCGTGTGTGTGTGTGTGTGTGTGTGTGCATGTGTGTACGTGTACGTACGTACATATGTAAATGCGTGTGAAAGAGAGTATATAGCTTCTGAGACTGCAGTCCGCTGTGTGTGTGCGTGGCTCTACTAGCTGCCCTAGGCGGAGTGTGTGTTTTCTGACAGCGCAGTGCAGACCGTCTCGGCTCTCTGTGTTCCTCCTCTGCCAGACCCGGGGGGGGGGGGGTGCTGTAATAACACAGCTGTATATGGCTGGCTCCCTTTCTGACTGCCAGACGAGACGCGCCATCACTCATTTGACCCCCCCCCCGACCCAACCCGCTGTCGCCGGCGTGGATACAACAACGCAAAATGACAACCCATCAGCGGCCGGCTGGCTCCTCTGTCTGCGAGTGCTGTCCAGTTACCTGCCGGGTCTAACGGGCCGGCGTCCTGTTCTCCTCCTTCCTCTCCACAGTGTGCCCTAACAGGTGCCACGCCTGCACGTCTGACGGCCGGTGCTGCCACGGCCAGTGTCTGGGCAGCTGCGCCGAGCCGGACAACGACACAGCCTGCGCCGCCTGCCTCCACTACCGCCACCACGGACGCTGTGTCCCTGACTGCCCGCCGGGCACCTACAGGTTCGAGGGCTGGCGCTGCGTCACCCTGGACTTCTGCGCCCGGGTCCACCTGCCCGACTACGACCGCTTCGTCATCCACGGAGGCGAGTGCATGCCGGACTGTCCCACCGGGTTCACCCGCATCGAGAGCCAGAGGTCAGTGGGTCAGGCTCAGGGTCGGTCACTCGGTGCGTCACAACGTCACCGTTAGGTGTTGTCCTTTGCCCAGTAAGTGATGTTGGAACCTGGGTTCTGCTTACATTGAACTCTTAATGTGTTTATCTGGAGTGACTAAGTGTTTGACTGAGTGAGCAAGTGGCCAGCCTAGAATAGCTATATGTAATTACCTAAGCCTGTTAGGTGGCCCACGCGGAGACTGTATCAGGTCTCCTGTCTTCATTAGGACACACGGTCTAACGCTGTTAGCAGCTTCTCCAGACGCAGAGGTCTGTAAACAGGTTCTCCAGACATACAGTACCAGTCAAAAGTTTGGACACACCTACTCATTCAAGAGTATTTCTTTTTTTTTTTACTGTTTTCCACGTTGTAGAGTAATAGTGAAGACTTCAAAACTATGAAATGACACATGTGGAATCATGTTGCAACCAAATAAGTGTTAAATAGGTCAGAATACATCTCATAGTGTACGTACTTGATAGCTTGATGTCAGCTCTGCACACTCTTTGCATTCTCTCAACCAGCCTCACGAGGTAGTCGCCTGGAATGCATTTTTATTAGCCTAACAGGTGTGCCTTGTTAAAAATGAATGTGTTGAATTTTAATGCATTTGAGCCAGTCGGTAGTTGTGACAAAGTAGCAGTTTAGGGGCTGGTAGTTTTGTGGATATAGATTATGCCTAGTCTAGGACTAAACAATCAAGCTCAATGAAATATGAGGTCTTTAGCATGTTCTCTAATCGGACATTAGATCTTACTAGATAGTTTTCCTTCCAACTTTCTGAGTGGTAGGGTGGACAAATGACACCATCCCATGGACCACAATCTATCCACAGCTACTCATCTCTTTTCCTGTGCCTGCCCCTCCCCCCGTCTTGAGCATCCAATACTTACTCCATCCTATACATCCTATACGTTTTGTACCCGTCTCTGATGACTGTTCTTCCCCTCCAGTATGTTCTGCAGTGAGTGTGACGGACTGTGTGATAAGATCTGTGACGGGAAGGTCATTGACTCGGTGGATGCGGCCCAGTCTCTGAAGGGATGCACGATCATCAAGAGAAACCTGCACATCAACATCCGCAGAGGGCGTGAGTAGCGTCTACATGAGCCTGGAGGGCTGCTCTGTACTGGCTCCGCATGTCCGCCGACAATAAGGCCATTGGCGTTCAAAACAGCATTTAATTACGCTGGAATGTGCGTGAGCGGTTGGTGCGGGTGTCGATTTCCTTGTCCCGAGGAGCTGCAAGTTAAACCTTGACCTTGTCACTCAAAGGTTGTCATGTTTGATTGGTCGAAGCAGTGTTGAGGCGATGCAGAATTTCAGACGTTTTCCAGTGGAATGCCCGGGGTTTATTTTGTATAACTGTGTGCTATGTTGTGGAATATCACCATTCTCTTATAAATGTGAAAAACAGTTGTCAATCCCACAGACTGCTATTTCGTCTTGGCAGACATGTCACTAAAAGTCAAATTGTGAAGATTTAAAATCTATCACATACCTTGTATATGCCTTGTATCACAATGAATCGGGTTTCCCTAGTGTTATATATCCGCTGTGACGGAACGTTAATTTTCCACATTTTCTACGAAGTTCTGTCTGGCTCATCAGTCAAGGGAGCTGAATTAGCCATATACCTTGTGGCTCATAGCTCGAACCTGGCCTCCCTGGGTGGGGGAATGCCTAGCCAGTCCAATGACTTACAGGGATTTATCACCATAGACACAATTTCCATGCTGTCATTCCCCTTTAAATGTGAACTATTTAACATCATAAAATGTTATCCTGATTATTCAGGCTTCATCATTATTTATTCTTCTTAAACACTTCTTTGCATTTTTGTGTGTTATGCCATTTTGACTTTCATTTTCTACTTTTTGGAAAAGGTGTCATATTCTGGCCATAATGCCATGCGTACTGTACACAACACAAGCTATATTTATTGCTTCTGTCACCCTGTTTCTGAATCAGAAATGTAAAAAAAATGTTACACATTGTGAGAAGACATCTACATAAATGTATTTCCACAATAAACTATTTTGCTGGTAATGAAATATAATATAATAGGTTTAAATACCTTGTATACAGTAAACTACAGAGCGTTAGCTGGAAAGCTAGCTGGTAAAACATCCATTGATGCTTGTTGTCTGTAGCTAACTCAAACCACAGCTAACTATATACCTCATTGAAATAATTTAGCTATGGTATTTCTGGTCAAATGACTCTTGCCAGATGTTCTGTCAATAAAGGCTTTGCAGCTAACAAACCTTTTTTGGCTTAAAGCTAGCAATTTATTCCCTCACTCTACTCTGAATGCATTATTAGAATGTGGAGTCTGTACATTTTATTAGATATTTTTGTTTGTCTCTCTTCCCTTTAGAGAACATAGCATCAGAGCTGGAGAGTTTCATGGGGTTGATCCAGACTGTGACAGGCTATGTGAGGATCAGACATGCTCAGACGCTGGGCTCGCTGTCTTTCCTCAAGAGCCTCAGATACATCAACGGAGAGGAGCTGATGGAAGAGTATGTCTTTGCCTTGCACACACACACACACACACACACACACACACACACAGTCTGGAATGTTCTAGTCTATAAACAAAAGCAAGGTGGAATCGTGACCTTGGTGCTTCGAGGCTATAAACCTTGGAAAAGAGAACTCCCTGCCCATGGAATTTTATCATTTCATTTGCATGATCCTTTACTGTTTCTCTTTCAGAAGGAGAAATAGAGTGAGCGCATGCAAGGAGAGAAAGAGTGAGATAGAAAAAGTGTGAGAGAGCAGGTACACGAGAATCGAGTGAAAAAGGGGTGCAGATAAACAAGATTGGTTTGTTCTGAGGAATTTCCTGACCCTCCGAGTCTTCTCTCTACCTCGCTGTGGCCGAGAATGTTGCCATGGCAACCAGGGAGTGCAATGAGTGGTGGCTGTATTGGAATGCAGGGAGAGAATCTTCTATGTGTCCTCGCCTTGACGACGCATACAGTACCTTCATCAACACACTGTGCCCCCTGGACTCTAGCAGTTAGATGACTTATCACACAATACATCACACAATACAATCCACAATACATCATTAGAACAATCTAGACTATCAAAATACGAAGCTCACTATTTGTCAAAGACTGAAAGTCAAATTCTACATTTTCTTGATCCTTCAGTAATCTTTTGTGGACATAACAGAGCTGTGCTATCATTTATGTTCATCAAACGTTGTCCTGCTCCACCCGGTCAAAGAAGCCGTCGCGTTGCTGAAGTCACCGCCTCGAATTTAAGCTGTGTTTTGATGACTGTTTTAATCCTGGTTGCAGTATTCTGACAGCGCCCAGCCGTCTTGCCAAGGAAGGTGCATGTTGTCTCAGTGCCGCCCTGCTTAGGAGGGAGTGATGCCATACAAGGTTGACCTGTGTTGTCTCTTTCTGGCAACTGCTTGTAATGGTTAGGCCCATTCAAGCTCAGTCATGGTTGTTGGTTGGTGAATATACTCTCCCCAAGTGCATAGGCTCTGGTGAATGGTTGAACAAAACATTTTATAAGATCACTGCTTGGCGTGATCCAGCTCATCCCTGTGGAATTTGACCACCCTGTGGAGTTCATCATGGCTTATGTCATGAACGTAATTGTTGCGTGACTATTCCATCCATGTGATTATATTCCACTGCCATTTTTCGCAATTTACTGTACAGACCCTGAATGATTACACCATTTTGTCTGTGGAAGTGATTTACAGGCACCTGGTACCTCGCTCACTAGTACTGCTAACTTACTGACCGTGTCTCTATAGTGCAGATTAAAAGATACATGATGGACCTGTTTTAACACAACCACCTCCCATTAAGTTGTCGTCGTGCAGGCTGGCACAATATTGTCTGATTGAACATGAATTGAAGAACCAAATGTTTGACAGAGATTCATCTGCCAGGGACAGTGTATAACACGTATGTGGTAGGACCTTGAGGTTCATCTACCAGGGACAGCATATAACTCGTATGTGGTAGGACATTGAGGTTCATCTACCAGGGACAGCGTATAACTCGTACGTGGTAGGACCTTGAGGTTCATCTGCCAGGGACAGCGTATAACTCATACGTGGTAGGACATTGAGGTTCATCTGCCAGGGACAGCGTATAACTCGTACGTGGTAGGACTTAGGCCCCCGCTAATGACCCACCTCAACCTTGCTAATTCGGTGGAAAACTGAGTATAGTGGAACACTTCGTCCAAGGTCACGAGAGGGCCTTAACTCGGCCGTGCCTCACTCTCATGGTGTTGAGTTATCCGCTAAAGAATGTTGCTGCCCAAGGTCAGCTGCATTCCTGCCAGTCCAGAGTCCTTACAGAACAAAATTGGTTAAAGTTGTATAATTCCAGTGCTCCTTTGCTGTCGTCTCTCTTCTGTTCTCCCTGGGTCAGCGTAACATGCACAATATATTTTGATAATCGTAATAATATTTCTGTTCTTTTATGACTGCTGGCGACCCACCATAATGTCTCCTTCCTTCTTTCTAACCTCTCTTTCTTTCTCTCTCCTTCTCCCTCCTTTCTCTCCTTCTCTCCCCCCCTTCCTTCTGCACACCTTCCCTCCTCTCCCCCCCTTCCTTCTGTCCACCTTCCCTCCTCTCTCCCTCCCTCCCTCCCTCGCTCCCTCCCTTCCTCTCCTCAGCATGTATGCCTTCCATGCAGTAGACAACCAGCACCTCCAGTTTCTGTGGGACTGGTCCCAGCACAACCTGACTATCCGGGCCGGGAAGCTCTTCTTCCGCTCCAACCCTAAACTCTGCATGTCAGAGATTCGGAAGATGTGGGAGAAGACGGGCATCAAAGAAGAGATTGATGAGGACGTTTTCAGGAACAACGGAGACCGAGCTAGCTGTACGATATTATAGTCATATACACTTGACACGCAGACCGAGCTAGCTGTACGATATTATAGTCATATACACTTGACATGCAGACCGAGCTAGCTGTACGATATTATAGTCATATACACTTGACACGCAGACCGAGCTAGCTGTACGATATTATAGTCATATACACTTGACACGCAGACCGAGCTAGCTGTACGATACTATTCTCTAATACACTAGACACGCAGACCAAACTAGCTGTATGATACTATTCTCTAATGCACTAGACACGCAGACCAAGCTAGCTGTACATTACCATTCTCTAATACACTAGACACGCAGACCAAGCTAGCTGTACGATACCATTCTCTAATACACTAGACACGCAGACCAAGCTAGCTGTACGATACTATTCTCTAATACACTAGACATGCAGACCAAGCTAGCTGTACGATACTATTCTCTGTAATACACATGTAGCAGCTCCCTAACACTACAATGTATTCAGTCAACAGTGACGACAGATTCCTTCATTGAAACAGTGTATAGCATGTTTGATTCCCACACTGTATCGCCCTCTACAGCAATACCTCTGACATCGCACAATATGTTAATCACTATGGTTTCTGTTCGTATCACTGATGGTACTGATAACAGTGGAACAGGTCAGTTACATTAGATAGCAAGCAAGCAAGTTTATTTATATAGCATTCTTTCCTACATAGAAGCGATTCAATGTGCTTTACAAAGAAAAAGAAAAAAAAATACAATAGCATAAAATCAAATACTCAAATGAAAACATCAAAACAACATCATAATAATAATACACAGAATAAGAAAATAGAAATAGAATAAAAACATAGGAAGCTATAAAAGCTGTAAGGCTAAACAGTGCGGTTAAGTTTAAGCGCTCAGTCATAGGCGTGTGACAAGAGAAGTGTTTTTAACCTAGATTTAAAAATTGATATGTTTGGGGCACGTCTAAGATCTTCTGGTAGTTTATTCCAGTTGTGTGCAGCATAACTGCTAAACGCAGCTTGGCCATGTTTAGTTTGGAATCTGGACTCTACTAGCTGACCTGTGTTCATGGATCTAAGAGCCCTGCTCGGTTTATATTCTTCAAACATATCAGAAATGTATTTGAGGCCTAAACCATTCAGTGATTTATAGACTAAAAGCACCACTTTAAAATCTATTCAGTAACTGACTGGAAGCCAGTGCAAAAATGTAACAACCGGAGTGATGTGCTCTGTTCTCTTGGTCCTGGTTAACATTCTAGCAGCAGCATTCTGAATGAGCTGCAGCTGCTTTACAGTCTTTTTGGGGAGTCCAATTTAAGAGGCCATTACACTAGTCAACCCTACTAGAGATAAAAGCATGGATGAGCTTCTCTTGGGCTGTTTGGGACACCAAGCCTTTGATTCTGACTGTATTTTTAAGATGATAGAATGCTGTTTTGGTGACCGCTTTGATATGACTGTTAAATGTGTGGTCTATCAGAACACCAAGATAACGCACTTGGTCCCTGGTTTTTAGGGCCCGAGAATCCAGCTCTTTACTAATACTAGTTATTTTATTTTTGTTGCCAAACAAAAATAAAAGTAGTACAGATAACAGAGTACTGATAACAGTGGAACAGGTCAGTTACATTAGATAGTACTGATAACAGTGGAACAGGTCAGTTACATTAGATAGTACTGATAACAGTGGGACAGGTCAGTTATATTATATAGTACTGATAACAATAGAACAGGTCAGTTACATTAGATAGTACTGATAACAGTGGAACAGGTCAGTTAAATCAGATGGTAATGATAAAAAAGGAACAGTTTGGTAAATCTGATGGTAATGATAACAATGGAACAGTTTGGTAAATCTGATGGTAATGATATCAATGGAACAGTTTGGTAAATCTGATGGTAATGATAACAATGGAACAGTTTGGTAAATTTGATGGTAATGATAACAATGGAACAGTTTGGTAAATCTGATGGTAATGATAACAAAGGAACAGTTTGGTAAATCAGATAGTACTGATAACACTGGAGCAGGTCAGTTAAATCAATTAATGCTCATAACAATGGAACAGGTCAGTTAAATGGGAAAGTACTGATAACAATGGATCAGCAATTTTGACTTGGGGCCTTTTTACACTATGTATTTTTTTCCTGAAGGTATCTTAGAAAATTCAAGCTGCCAAATTATTTTTTAGCATAAACTTGCTCTCTCAAGGTGCTACTTTCCACACAATTATTTTACAAAGGAGCCTCACATCCGAGTTTTGCTGTGTAAAGAGAAATTTGATGGGTGCTTCTCTTTGTTTGAGCAAGAGAAGAATAACTCATTTTAAAAAATTGTGGTCAAATCAAGTGAAAGTGTAGTGATTGCTTTTTTTATAGCCTATGTGTTTTAATAACAAATTAAACATCAGCAAATGCGATACTGCGCTTACTGAAGTGCAAATATATGAAGTTTAGCTAGTTTGACTATGAAGTTTGCTTAATGTCAGACCTGTGAAACAATGGACTGGTTGGTACTATTAACTGCTTGGTCAGATGATGGTTACATGCATTTTAAAATGCACTTACATTTTACCTTGCCTAATTATCAAGGGCAATTGAAGTGGAAAAAGAAAATGTCAAATGAACTAAAGTGTGAATTTGGTGATTCATTGTGTTACCAGGTGAGAGTAAGGTCTTGCGGTTCAAGTCCAACAGCACGATGTCTAACCGTATCAAACTGACATGGCAACGCTACAAACCCCCTGACTACCGAGACCTCATCTCGTTCATACTTTACTACAAGGAGGCGTAAGTCAACCTTCAGTTGTACGCCTCTAACTGTGTGGGCCTGTCTGTCTGTCTGTCTGTGTGGGCCTGTCTGTCTGTCTGTCTGTGTGGGCCTGTCTGTCTGTCTGTGTGGGCCGGTCTGTCTGTCTGTGTGGGCCTTTCTGTCTGTCTGTCTGTGTGGGTCGGTCTGTCTGTGTGGGCCTTTCTGTCTGTCTGTCTGTGTGGGCCTTTCTGTCTGTCTGTCTGTGTGGGCCTGTCTGTCTGTCTGTCTGTGTGGGCCTGTCTGTCTGTCTGTCTTTGTGGGCCTGTCTGTCTGTCTGTCTTTGTGGGCCTGTCTGTCTGTCTGTCTGTGTTGGGGATCTGTCTGGTATTTAGGAGATGTCTGGTATTTAGGAGAAAGCCAATCTGCTTTCCTCTGAGATCTACACTCCTGTGGCATTAGTGTTAACAATGCACTGCATGCCTGACAATCTGCCCATCGCCCTGCCTGTCTCCTGCCTGCCCGCTGCCTGCCTGTTTCTGTATATCTGCTAATTTTCTAGTCTGTCTGCCAGCCAGTATTCCTGTCTGTCTGTTTGCCTGCCAGTCTTGGCTGATTAACTACTTTGAACTCTGACCTCCAGCCCTTACCAGAACATCACTGAGTTTGACGGGCAGGACGGCTGTGGGTCCAATAGTTGGAACATGGTGGATGTGGACCTTCCCCAGGATAAAGACTCCGACCCGGGAGTTCTGTTATCCCCTCTGAAGCCCTGGACCCAGTATGCCATCTATGTCAAGGCTATAACCCTGCTGGTTGAGGACAAACACATTCTGGGAGCTAAGAGTGAAGTAGTCTACATCAGAACCAGTCCTTCAGGTCAGTTTGTATACAGTAGTTCCTCATGTAGCTAACTAGATAGTCTACATGACAACCAGCTCCTCGGGTAGCTAGCTAGATGATCTACGCGACCACCAACTTCTCAAGTAGCTAGTTGGATGGTCTACATGACCACCAGCTCCTCATGTATCTAGCTAGATGGTCTACATGACCACCGACTTCTCATGTAGCTAGCTAAATGGTCTACCTGACCACCAGCTCCTCATGTAGCTAGCTAAATGGTCTACCTGACCACCAGCTCCTCATGTAGCTAGCTAGATGGTCTACATGACTACCGACTTCTCATGTAGCTAGCTAAATGGTCTACCTGACCACCAGCTCCTCAGGTAGCTAGTTAAATGGTCTACCTGACCACCAGCTCCTCATGTAGCTAGCTAGATGGTCTACATGACTACCGACTTCTCATGTAGCTAGCTAAATGGTCTACCTGACCACCAGCTCCTCAGGTAGCTAGCTAAATGGTCTACCTGACCACCAGCTCCTCAGGTAGCTAGATGGTCTACCTGAACACCAGCACCTCATGTAGCTAGCTAGGTGGTCTACATGACCACCAGCTCCTCGGGTAGCTAGCAAGATGGTCTACACGACCACCTATGTCTCATGTAGCTAGCTAGATGGTCTACATGACCACTTGGCAGAACCACCAACAACAACTGTTTACTTTCTGTAGCTCCGTCCATGCCCCTGGATGTGAGAGCGTACTCCAACTCCTCCACCAGCCTAGTGGTACGCTGGTCCCCTCCCATCTCCCCCAATGGGAACGAGACCTACTACATGGTCCGCTGGCAGCAACAGCCTGAAGACAAGGAATTGTACCAGCACAACTATTGCTCTAAAGGTTAGTACATCCTTCACACTAAACCTGACCCCTACAGACTGACCCCCTGTTCCTTACACTCTGACTCCTACAGACTGACCCCTGATCCTTACACACTAACCCTGACCCCAACAAACGGACAGCTGACTTCTACACATTGACCCCTACACCATAACCCTTACACACCCCCTGACCCTTACACACCCCCTGACCCTTACACACTGACCCCTGACCCTTACCCATTGACCCCCTGATAGTTAGTTACTTAACCCGAAACACTGACCCCCTATCCCCTATACATTGACCCCTAAACCCTGTACACTAAACCCTAAACTGACCCCCCTGAACCCTACACACTGACCACCTGATCCTTAAACATTGACCCCATGAACCCTACAGTCTGGGGAACGTCCTGTGTAACTGTAGAGTAAGGGGTCTCAGAACAGAGCCCTGGGTGACATCCTAGGTAACGGTATCCAGTGTCCAAAATTTACTTTTTGTCTCACCTGCCATGGGACTGGTAGATAAAAAAAATCCACTAAATTTTCTACAGGCCAAAATAATAAATTGCCTTTTTGTGTCACATATACATTAATTTCAGTACCTTTCATTAAGATAATAAGGTATTTTGTTGAATACAAACTTTTTATTTCCAATGACAAATGAGTTGTTTCTGCTTTTAACTTTAGCATACTGGCCACACACAGAACAACTCATCACCACCACCTCAGCATTATACTGTAGTCAGCCTCTTTTAACTCCTTTATCTCCAAACCTTCAATTCTCACAAAACATTTTTTTTCAATGTGATGCTACAAACATGTTTTTTTATGTATTGCAATAACGTCATCCCTTTACACCAGCCTTTCTTTCTTGTCAACTTTCTTAACATTATCTGACAATACTTTCTTAACATCATTCCATAATAAGAACCTATATATTTATCATTCCATAATAATAACCTATATATTTATCATTCCATAATAATAACCTATAATAATAACACCCCGTCAACTAAACGTCTCTACAACTGTTCATGAATCGCTTCCCAGATTTATAACACAATCACTCCCCCAAAGCTAATGACCAAAAGCAAATTAACAACAATAACATGAAAAATCAGATTTGTTTTTATTAGAAGGGTTCTCTACATTAACTAAAGCTCTAACCATTTCTGTGTTTTACACCTTATAATATTCTTTACCTTATATAATGTATTATTGAATTAGTGTTTTATTTATATTTTACCCCACCAAGTTTTTCCTTTGAAAATGTACACAATACACACTACACATCCCAGACTTTTGTTTTGAAGGCGAAATATGAGAATTGGAAGTTCTAGTGTTGCTGATGAATGTATATAACATTTCACCACATTTTGAAGGCAAAATACGAAAACCGGAGGTCTTATTATTGCTGCCGAATCTCTAATGTTGTCTGCATGACGCAAATCCATTATAGCTATTGAGTTGTGACAGTTAGCTAGCTAGCTTCTTACCTTGGTTTGTTGCTCAGATGATGGCTAATTTCTTTATATCATTGTGCTAACCACTTACTGACAGTTGAACACAAACTTACGCGTGCACTGACGCAGCCAGTTACTTTTCTCTGACCTCACTTGCTAGCTTGATACCACTTAGCTGCGCCGCTCTTCGCCTCTGATTACGTTAAGAAACATTGGGTACAAACATTTACCCGCCAGTGTGGTGGATAGCCGTCTGAGATTTACTCGCCAAACATAAGGTCTACCCGCATTTGGTGTTAATTTCGGACCCTGACTGCATCTGATTCGGAAGTGACACCTTGAAGGGTGATGTGGCGGGTGAGGTTTGAGGGTGATGTGGCGGG
>JACXGI010011190.1:0-16353 GCA_016801175.1 Esox masquinongy | reverse complement strand
ATAATTTGAATTTGGTCTGAACATTTTTAATGTGTTAAAATGTATATTTAAGTAAGACAGTAGATGCTCTTATCCACATCACCTTAAAAGTAGCAAGGGCTTACATTTTCATACAGGGTCCCCACGGGACTCAAAACTACAACCCTGCCGTTACAAGCGCCATATTCTTACCACACAAGTTCCCTAGGATGTAAGTTATAGCTGGAATCGGTACTGTGCATTTCCCTGCATTCCTGCACCAGCTAATTACACGCAACACACACTATGTGAAAAACTGAGCCATAGGAAGGCCCCACGGTGGTCAGTCACTCACAATGCCATGAAGCTCTGCAACTCTGCTGCACAGGTCGGGCCTCTGCTTCTCCAGCGCCAGGTAAAAAGGATTCTTCTGGAGGTTCTCATCATACACAGCCATAAGGAACTGGATCTCTGGCTCCTATGGAGGACGAAGAGGATTTGCAATAACCTGCAGGGAAAGATTCCACTTCGGCTGACTGACGATTACAAAAAAAAACACTAGAAAGAGATTCAGCAAAGGCTGCACAGAGAACATGTTAGAGTTTAAACTGTGTAGGTATCCGGCACAAATGTACAGCGAAAATAAGTCTTACAAGAAATGGCCTTGGAAGGTATCCTGCAATTGAGACGCCGTTAATGCAATCTTTTCCACTTGTTGCACTTCTGCAAAAACCGCACCAGTGGTCGCATGTATGCTGGAAACATGGGTTGCGCCGAAGAGAACAAAAGAGAATATAGATCCAGCTAGGTCCAGAGACTCGCTCCCCCTTCCAGAAGCATCGGATACAACAGCAGACCCCCCCCCCCTCAAGTGCTGCACTTCTTCCTCCACCAAGCCAGCTGCCTCTGAGCTGAGCTTGTTGACGTTCTCGGAAATGTAATGACCAAAGATGGTCTCACCTCATTCATTTCCAGGGTGGAGATGCTGTGTAGCACTTGACACAGTTCCACTTCAGTTCCACTGAAGCTGACCAAAAGACGCTCATAGAAGGCTCTAAAAACGCCAGGGTAACATCAAGGGGTCTACAGGCCTCTCTTGCGACCATCACTGTCAAAGTGCATGAGTCAAATGTCAGAAAGAGGCTGACAAACTTGACCTACATGGGAGGTCAGACAAGACGCTTCTGCTCACAAAAACTGGCATCCTTGCACTTTATTAAAAAAAAAAAAAGCACTGCCCTTCTGAGACCATCTCCCATGGACAGATGAGATCAAATTAGAGCTTTTTGGCAAAACACACCAGAAAACCAAGTGATGCCTTCAAAAGCAAAACACACCATCACCACAGTTAAACACGGGATGTTCAGTAATGATTTGGGGTTGCTTTGCTGTCTCTAACATTTGGTGCCTTGAACATCTACACGGCATCATGAAATCAGGAGAATACCAAGGCATTTTGGAGCAATGTCAAACCAACTGTCAGAAAGCCGAGTCTCCATTAAAGACTGTGTGTCTTCCAGCATGACAATGATCCCAAAGACAAAACGCTGGACGGTTCTGATGAGACCAGCAACAAGTGTAGATCTAAATGCTTTTTGAAAACCTGTGGAGGGATCTGAAAACAGCCTTTAGGAGGCACCCTTCAAATCTGGAAGAACGGGAGAACAAGAATGGCCCAAACCGTCAGTATAGATGTGCTTGAAGGGCATCCATGGCTGTAGAAAGCACTTGATTGTAGACATTATGGTCAAAGGCTTTGCTAACAAATATTGAGTCCAGGGTGTCAATAATTTTGTCAATGCCTTTTCTGTTTATTTTCATACATTATATATTGCAATATTCAGTTCTGAATCAAAAACAATGGTTCTGTAATAGTTAAATACATCACTCTGGTGATCAGATACTACTGTCAATTTCAACTTATTTTAGAGACCATGTTAGTTATTTGAATAAAGTACAGGGGGGTCAATACTTTTAACCAAGACTGTACATAAATAATGGGACACTGACCAGGTGAATCATTAGTCCACTTTATGAATGAACTCACATGATCTGTTATTATCATTACAAAGAGACAGGTTCCGCAAACTTCCCTGTCACACTACCTGCCTTGTTATACTCTAAGTCAGGATTTTCTCTAGCAAAGAAAAGTTCCCTAGTGCTGTAAGGCTCAGTTTTTATGGAGACAGGTTAAGCTTATTTTAGAACTAAAGAAGCAGCTCAATTAAAACCGTTCAGATAGTAGCCAGTCTTGACATCTGTGGTTACATGTAAAATACCCTTTTGTTCATATCATGAGCAGATATTTAGCTGTGGCATCACATGTTCTTCTGCCATTTTCAGTTGCAAGACTCCAATCATTCCATTGGAACAACATAGAAAAACATCATGTGACTTCTTATCCACAAAATGGAGATAAAAAAGAATGATATCCATTTAATTACAATCTCTTAATCTGATAGCTAGATCTTCAGGCTACTTGTTTGCCACCAGTAAAGAGAACTGGATAAGCGAAGACCAACAACGGCATCTTTATGAATTGCAGAAATGACAGCGCCACGGCAGAAGACCAATCTCAATTCAGGCCAGCCTCGTTGGTGCGTGACTGGGCCTCATCACGTAGCTGTAGCTCAGTGTCATTGTGAAGACCGCAGACCACCTCTAGCCTGATCTCACGCTGCTCCCTGTCTGCTGGGCTATCAGATAGATGTTGCCTGCTGACCTGACACCCTGAAGAATGTGCCATGTGACCAGTCTGCTGGGTCTGAAACACCTCGTTTGGGGAAAACCTCTCTCTCCTTCACACTCGTGACTGGTGGGAAGTACAGCTCTGAGCACATTTTCTGGAACCAAACAGAAAGTCCACTTGAGGCAAGCCATGCAAGCATTACATGAGTGAATGAGAAGAGTGGATTGGGCGTGGGATTTATTGTGAGCATGGGGAAAAATGTGTGCTGACAGATGGACAATGAGACATCTGATGGGCAATTCTCTTTCATCTGGCCATTTAAGATGTTTGGTCACATGTACATTAATCTTCTCTTGATCTGAGAGTAAGGTAAGAGGTTCAACACTACTCTGGTTTTAATCTGTGAGAATCAAACTTGTCTACAATAATAAAACATTTGTAATAATTGTTTAAAACAGACAAACCACTAACTAAGGAGGGCCAAGCTTATTATTAGAAAGCTTTATTTGAATAGACACCCAAAACACACTTGGGCTATTTCCTGCCATTTTATTTGCTGGGCTTTTGCTAGTTAGGATTAAACTACTGTTAAAAATAGCCACATCCTCTCTATGTTCTGTAAGGCTCCACGGGATTAGGCAGATTTATCGTGAGAGCGCTTAATACCAACAAGTGTCTTCAACCTGTTTAATCTGTAATGAAAACACCTGTTAGAGAACAGTCACCTAGCATAGACAAACTGCAAACTGGCCATTTCTGTCAACTGATTTTGGGCAATGCCACAGTAAAACAGTAATTCATATTTCAGAGGGAAAAACTTTTACTTAGCACCCTGTTTGTTCCTGTGGGATAGCCCTTTTACAGACCGAGTAGAAGATGGGTATAGAACGAACAATAAATCTCAGGCAGTTGAAAAGACAAAATGACCCCCTGAAGCTGGCGTCCTGCCCGAAGGGACAGGTCATGATACAAGCCCTGTTATAACATTTACTGGTGAATAGACAGTCAGTATGAAAAACAGTAACAAGGATTGATAATCAAAAACGTTTAATACTTACTGATTCAACTGCATTCAAAACCAACAGGCCTATCATTTCCTCTGCCAAGGCCATGGCAACATTTGCAGAGTCATACTCTTGTTTTACTTCCCCAACAAAGCGGGCATCATCATCCTCTCGAACATCCATTATGTAGTTTTTAATGCAGTGGCGTACACAGGCCAGCATAAGCAAAAAATTAGACTTCCTCAACTGACCAATACATCATATCATACACAAGCAGGGTAATATGAAACGTTGTGCCAGCCCTCAGGACAACAGGAACAGAGTAGATTATGACTATCATGTGCTTGTCCAGCAACAATAAAACAATTGAAATTCATATAATGAAATTTATCCCAGGGATGATGTACAAAACTGGATATTTCTTATGAGCCCAGAAATCCGATTTCAAGGAGGACAGTCTTAATTAGGCTCTCAAACACAAATACCAAAATGAGATGTCTAATTACTTAATGAGCCATGATTTAAGACAGGGGTATTCCAAAGCAGTTGGGTTTGAGATAGCTCATTACTATAGCTAACTTCTAAAAGTATAGACAACGAAGCTAATAGAGATGGTAGTCTTCAGTCTGGGAGATTTCTCTCCTTCAAATATCTTCACCGTCAATACTGAAACAATTATCTTACTACGGCGCTAGCAAGTAGCTACCAGACAATTCTGCCCAAGATCCGAAGAACGAGTTAAGACCGGATTACCTATCGGACGACCAACTTCGCTCCTTAGTGCGTGTTCCTTCAAAGATTAACGCATATCTTCTCACCGAAGTAATGGGAGGATTTCAGTGTACGTGGATGTGTGTGGACTTCCATCATTTTCTTCTTGGGCGGGCCGAAAAAACGTTTCTATAGCAGAGAAATCCCTGGAAATTAAGGAGCCAAATGAAAGACTCCGTTCGCAAATGGGATTCGGTTCCCAACGTTCACCAAAAAGAGCCGTTTAAAGAGAGACGCTCGTTCGCGAACGCCCAATCGCTACTAGCAGCAGACAGGTGACAAGTAAGCGATGTCGAGTAGCTGATGTCCCGTACGGTTAACAGTGCCGCGAAAATTAGGAGCACAAGAGACGGTCTGTGGCTGGCAAACATGAGTAATTTCCCCCGAGCCATGTGAGATATTTTATTACATTACTATTTTGCGACAAACACTTTCCCGCCAGCGATGTCGAGTAGCTGATGTCCCGTACGGTTAACAGTGCCGCGAAAATTAGGAGCACAAGAGACGGTCTGTGGCTGGCAAACATGAGTAATTTCCCCCGAGCCATGTGAGATATTTTATTACATTACTATTTTGCGACAAACACTTTCCCGCCAGTGCGGCGGATAGCCTTCTGAGATTCACTCGCGAAACGGTCAATCTACCCGCATTTGGCGCTTGGCGGGTGTTAATTTCGCACCCTGCTCATGGCCTAATAGAGCAAGGTGGTATGGTGTCTATATAGTGAAAAATCTGCCAGATTGAGGCGAAACATAAAAGGAAGTTTAAAAAGTTTTGTTTGAATACATATTATAGCAGAGGTTGTAGGTGGAGGTCTAAAAAGTGAAATGATTGGGTTTCAGATCCTAAACTAAAAATAGGCTAAGTCATTATGAAAAAAGGTAGAGGAAGTCCACACTAATTTACAAAACACAAAATCAATTATCCAAATTGTAGTTTGCATGTGAATACCAGCCCAAGTAACATCGTGGAAAACCCCCAAAATCTGGTAAAAGGACATAAATAAATGAAATGTGACCAGTATTTGAAATGTGTGTGTGTATGTGTGGTTGTATGAGTTTGAGTGTGATAAGAGTCTGTTCCCCCCCAGTGTGTGTGTGGGATGTGTGTGTTACTAAGTCAGGATGCATGCTCTGTGCGGAAGTGTGCAAAAGGCTCTCAATCTCTAACTGTGCAGATCAGACTACTGGGCACATTTTTCAGTCTTTGTTCAGGTTGTGAGGCACATTAACTAGTCACTGTCTACTAGATGGATCAACCCATGGCCATAGGGGTCCATGTGGAGTTTGGTTGCCTTATCACTGCACACTGAGGAGTAAATATCTGGGAGGGGTGCTGATGGTGGCCTGACCACCCTCTGAACATTGATAGATAGATGCTCACATTAGAGGTCTAACTCAATAGAATAGCCTACCATTTATTTTTAAAAGGACAATGCATCCTTCAGAAAATTAGTCTCATTGGTTCAATCAGTTATTCACACTATACAGTACAGCGCACATTATGGGTTGGTTTGTACTCTTACATCTTTCTCCTCTCCAACAAGTGCCTATTGTAACCAATATCACATGGCGTGTGGAGCATGAGTCAGTCCAGCTCTCACCCAATAACACAAGTCTCAAAGCAAAAATAGATTATTTTTGACTATTAGTAGTAGTTTTCTATAGGCAGTTAGACAAGCCTAACCATCCGTTTTCCCGACTGTCGATCAATCCAGATATCCTCATTAAATAGACATTGGCTAGCAAATTAAATGTTTGTTTTCTCATTGACATACAGGCCTCCTCCAAGTTTAGCCTTCTAGATACATGTCAACGGTTTAGCCTACAGGTTATTAAGTTTATTTACTTTCCAAAAATAACTTCCTTTGCAGGAACAATGTACTTCTATTGGCCTATAATATATTCAGAACTGCACATACCCTGTTACACAAGAAAAATGAATTCACCTCAGTTGACAAATAGCCTATTCAACAGCATTAGTTACACAGCCAACAAATTGTTGGAGAACAGTAATTCCAGATTTTGCAATTTTACAGAATTTTAGATTCAACTAAAATCCAATTTTAGATCTCGGGCAATAAGGCCCTACCCGGACCCATGAAGACTTCCATTTCACAAAGGTATTCCACTTCTCCAGGTGAGACAGAGCAGTGTGCAGCGAGGTGGCAATGGAGTCATCCCTGGCTGTCGGGCCAGTAGAAAAATTGACAGGTATGATTTAGGTGACGTGGTCCTTGACCAGCCTCAAAAAGCACGTCATGACATCCTAAGTGAGTGCTTCTGGGCCGTAGTCATTCAGCTTGGCATGGAACTATGACGCACTTGATCTTGAAGCAGGTAAGACAACCGACAGGGAGGTTAAACATGACCAAAAACACTCCTGCGGGCTGATGTGTGGGTACTCTGACGATGCAACTAGGCACGGCGTCCGGGCCAACAGCCATGCAAGTATCAACATGCATTACAAATAATAAAATAAATACAAACACTCAGTGGCTAGTTTATTAGGCACACTGCTCGTTGATTGCTCTTACAAACAGTGGGTGACGGTGCCATGAACTGATTTTTAAGACAACACGGCATTAAGTTACTTTTTGATCGAGGAATGGTTCAAACAAGTAACCCAGCCAACTTAGTGTTGCATGATAGTCAGCACCAGCGGACATGCAAACTCTGGAGGCGAGTTTTTGCTGAAAGAGCAGTTGGCAGGATTCCAACTGGAGCAGCCCTATTCCTCTTCCATTGTTTGTAATGAGAACATTCTAATATATCATGTTATTGCAGAGAATTGTTCCTTTGTTGTGCTATGACCTTGTCACCTCAGTTGTCTTTCGGCAGTTCTCCAGCATTTGTTATTACCTCACGGTTGCAGCTTTATGTTACATGTTGCTAATCTCTTGCTTCCATTCCAAAGCACCACAGCAAAAACTACCACATTCAAGACTACACAACTGAACCTACAAGCCCTCTCAGATAAAGCCTTGTGGGTTTATTTTTTCTCTGTGCATAAATATTGATAATTGTACCATAATCGCATCTTGACCGGCAGCAAAGGCATGAGTCAGTCAGTTTTATAGGAAATACAATCCTACACTCTTTACTTGGTTTAAATATCTAAACCCATGAATATGAACAAAAGTACCAGCAGTTTACAGTTTGTATACACCAATCAGCCATAACATTATGACCACCTGCCTAATATTGTGTAGGTCCCCCTTTGCCGACAAAACAGCCCTGACCCGTCAAGGCATGGACTCCACTAGACCTCTGAAGTTGTGCTGTGGTATCTGGCACCAAGACGTTAGCAGCAGATTCTTTAAGTCCTGTAAGTTGCGAGGTGGGGCCTCCATGGATCAGCACATCCCACAGATGCTCGATTGGATTGAGATCTGGGGAATTGAGGCCAAGTCAACACCTTTAACTCATTGTTGTGTTCCTCAAACCATTCCTGAACCATTTTTGCTTTGTGGCAGGGCGCATTATCCTGCTGAAAGAGGCCAATGCCATCAGGGAATACCGTTCCCATGAAAGGGTGCACATGGTCTGCAACAACGCTTAGGCAGGTGGCACGTGTCAAAGTAACATCCACATGAATGGCAGGACCAAAGCAGAACATCGCCCAAAGCATTACACTGCCGGCTTGCCTTCTTCCCATAGTGAATCCTGGTGCCATGTGTTCTCCAGGTAAGCGACGCACATGCACCCGGCCATACATGTGATGTAAAAGAAAACGTGATTCATCAGACCAGGCCACCTTCTTCCATTGCTCCGTGGTCCAGTTCTGATGCTCACGTGCCCATTGTTGGCGCTTTTAGCAGTGGACAGGGGTCAGCATGGGCACCCTGACTGGTCTGCGGCTATGCATCCCCATCCGCAACAAACTGGGATCCACTGTGTTCTGACACCTTTCTATCAGTACCAGCATTAGCTCTTTCAGCAGTTTGAGCTACAGTAGCTCATTTGTTGGATCGGACCACACAGGCCAGCCTTCGCTCCCCACATGCAACAATGAGCCTTGGCCATCCATGACCCTGTCGCCAGTTCACTGCTTTTCCTTCCTTGGACCACTTTTGATAGGTACTGACCACTGCAGACTGGGAACACCCCACAAGAGCTGCAGTTTTGGGGATGCTCTGACCCAGTCGTCTAGCCATCACTATTTGGCCCTTGTCAAAGTCGCTCAGATCCTTATGCTTGGCCATTTTCCTGCTTCTAACAGATCAACTTTGAGAACAGAATGTTCACTTGCTGCCTAATATATCCCACCCACTGTCAAGTGCCATGATAACAAGATTATCAGTGTTATTCACTTCACCTGTCAGTGGTTTAGAAACTATTGACCTTATTGTGTAGAAACTCAAAACAGACTCAACTTTTTCACATAGTAGGCTATAAAGCCTAAGTTGGACAATTCTACCAAATACTTTTCATAGATATTTTCTATATAGGCTACTAGTGCGGTCTTCCCATATGTCTAATCACTGTATTTTTAACCTTTTTGTACAGTTGTAGGGCTAGAAATGGCCAGGGGCCTCACAACATTTAAGTGTATGCATTGTGATTGCATACTGATTATTTATGCAATTCACTGTTCTAAACTCTGTTCACTACCTCTCTCCTGCAGTGAGACAAAAAAAGAACTATGGAAAAATAGATTTGAACAGTCATGGACATTTGTCTGAAAGCCAACTGAATTTACAATTTAAAAAGATTTAAAACATTTGTAGACGATTATTTAAAGGAAAAATACAGATACAGCACAAAAATAGTATTGCCCCTACAATACAAAATGTCTTCAAACCACAATATGTAACGGTTTCCACTACCACTATAGAGCAGCCTGCCCCAACTCCACAGTGTCCTTCTTCCTGAAGCACGACAGTTGAGCCTGTCTTTCCAAGAACCCCCCGAAGATACTGTTAAGTCCGGTGCCCCAGAGGAGCCATAATACCCAAAGTCAAGTGAGAATCAGCACTTGACATAGCACAGATAACTTTGCATATTCACAGTTGCACATAAGGGCTGAAAGGGAAGCATTTCACCTGCTAACTAGCAAGTGACAAGTACATTTTCATTAGACTGTGATTTGTAATGTGTGCAGTAAGACGTGACGTTGCCTCAATCAAGTAAATTATTTCAAAAGTGGACTGAAATCTGGCCTGTGACAACTCTAAGAACGTTGAAATCCGATAACAGCTTCCCAAATCCACGTAAACAACGTCGCAGAAAACGAGTACTTTTTCTGCTAATTCGACATCGTCCATTCCAATTCAAGCAAAATTATATACACAGCAAGTACATATTAATACATTGAGAAAAATACGCTATGTACAGGTCCCAGTGACAAATGTTTACATTCGCTGAAGCTAACGTTAGCTGCGTATCTAGTACTACAATGATGTTAGCTATAACCACAACCGCATGCTCGGCTTCAATACAAACGCCATGTCAATCCAACCTACCTCTTCTTTATCTGCTAAACACTCCGGAATGGCATTTCAAAATGCACTTCCTCGAAAGACATGCAGTAAACAGCAGCCAGTCTACCATCCACCGATGACTGTCACCGTAGGTCTGACCCTACCCGTCTCTCTAACTTGATGAAGAAACGTCGAGTAGTTCAGTCAACCAATCAGATGAACGTTCATGTAAACCAACCCATAACATTTATTGTAGCAGAAATTCAAAGTAACTAAAACGAATCTAATCTGAATTAAATGGCTGTGAGTTTCAACAGTACTGGCTATTGAACAGAAAATAATGACACGCCAATTTTAAGAATAAAGTTTAAGACTGTACAGAAAGCAACTTCAATATTTTGTATCTGCATACCGCCGCCGCGTGGAGGGTTCAGTGTATGCTACTGGCTAAAAGCGAGACGCTATCTGTTTCGCTTTTTATGTACACCACAGCCACAGCCGTGGTGTACATCACTATCAGTTCGGCCTCGTGCCTTTGGAGACCGCCGAGGCAACCCTGGCAATGTGGTGTGTGTTCATGCTTATTTAAGGGCGATCCTCCTGTGATTTCGTCCTTATGTGACTATCCATATCCCGGTTTAACCCTGGCTCGATTATTAAATCTTCCCCAACGGCAATTTTCTTGTTTGGGCGAACGGGAGGGGCTGAGCGGCGTTCAGTTCTTAGTTTTTTTTATGTAAGTTCGGACCCCCAATTGAGTTGAGGGTCCGAATTAGCTAGTACTATTCCACTCATGTTCTGTAAAAGGGAATAGGAGACAAGCCATTTCATAGTTTAAAGAGCTATCCCACCTCATACACATCACTGGATTTCCTCATCAGGAAGGGAAAAAACGTGTTTTAAAAGTCAGTAACGCCTAAAACGCTACATAAGTGTTTCATAGCCCATGTCCTTTCATATATTGTTAAAAGCAAAAATCATCAAGATATACTCCAAATAAAACAGCAACTGATTTTTAACCCAACATCCCTCTTGGATATTTCATTCAATAATATGCATCTGTACTTGTACATTATCATTGCTAATTTCAAGTTCAGTGTTTTTAGGGTTACTGTTACGTTATTTGTATGCTGCCATTTTTATATAAAGTTTGAGATGAGCAAACCTTTCTCTCAACACTTTTGCCACATTTGTACAATCAAAATGAACTACCCATATTTGTCAGCAACAGAATATCAACGGAGAAAATTGTCCATATGCGTTAAAATAAGTCAGCTGAATCCCAATTGTGTATAGGCAGATATAGAGATAAGTTAATCATAGTAACCAAAACTAGCTCCCCTCAATTAATGGGAAAATGAGAGGGGCGAAAAAGACATTTACAATGTTTTTGGTAAAAAAAAATTGGGATGTACTGACAAATGTGACCAATTAAGAGCCAGCCAACTGGAAGGCCAAGATCCAGTTCAGAGACAAATGTATAACAGGGTCCTTAATTTTCCTTTAAAGAACTTTAATCTAAATCAAATCAGACCTTTACAGGGGCTTAAAGACAAGTATAAAGAGTTAAACTATGCTTAAACAAAGATCTGAGGCCATAAACATGTTAACCAAAATTGATAGCAAAAGAAATCCACTTGTGTGGTTCCTCTGACGTTTTGATTCTTGGTACATTTTGCAATGAACCGCTTTAAAAAGTGATCCTGGAGAATTCATTGTTCCCCACAATGATTTACCACCACCCTATTAATGTCAGTTTCATACCTTTATCAACTGCTGGGGCCTGAACTGAATGACCCACATTTAAATTGGGAAAAAACTCAGCGGACTGAACTGTGCATAGTGAACAGAAGTTAACTTGGACATAAAGTAATACAAAGTGGAAATCAACTGATAGAGCATTTTTGCTTAACTCTTGCAAGACTGCATACTGTAAAACGTTTTACATGTTATAATATTACCACTAGCTGACAAGTTAACATGTTTGTGAAATTGGAGGCATTGTCAGCAGGGATTTCCCAGTCTCGTTTAGCTCTAGCGACTCCCTTGGGCTCCTGCCAAGCTATTAGAGGTCTTCAGGGAAATAAGTGCCCTCACATGCAATGATGCCTAAAAGGAAAGCTTGCTGTGATCTTGTACCATCAAAAAAAACATTGGGAAATGGATGATGGAGAAATGGAAAATGGGGGTAAAAAAGGGGATGGAGTGCCCATCATAATTACTGGCACACTAGGTAAAGATGAGCAAAAGAACTATCAAAAATGTCACTGTTTTTCAGCTTGCTCTTACACTCATTGAGAAAAAGTAAACTTTTTAAATTAATATGTTCAGAGAAATGTGTCAATTATTACACCCTGCATTTTTTTTTGCAATTTTTTAATTTGTTTTTAACAAAAGGTGCCATTAGGGCACAGTAAAAATAAAATTCACCCAAAATAACATTCACCAAAAATCACTTGTTTTTAGAAATTGTCACTTTGCAATAGATACATTCTCCAGTCTGAGAAATATAATTGTGTACATTTTAACTTTGATATTATTTTATATCCAAATCTTGAATAAGCCCTGCTTTATCACAGCAACCCCCAGTGAACATTCGATGCACATTCAACGGCGTTTTGGTTTTTGTCACACTCCTCCCTCAATCAGGCAGTTTTGCTACCTTGATTGACCTTACAAGCTCCCAAGCTGCCTGAAGGAGTCGCTAGAGTTCAATGAGGACTGCGGTCCCCATGGGCTAATCCGAGAGCAAGATCCGAACCCTGGTATCGAAATGACACAGCTAACTGCATGGCAGTGAAGTGACTGCACCATTTGGTGGCGTGCCGGTTTGATTTGTCCATGAATGCTACATGTAGTAGTGACAGTTACGGGAACATCCAATGCTGCAGTGTGCCCCCGTGTAAAAATGTAATTTCCCCTTTGTGCTTAAAAACAGGTTGTGCCACCTTAAGCAGCAATACAATGCATTTGAAAAGTAATCAGACCCTTTCACTTTCCCAAATGTTTTCACAGTACAGCCTTACGCTAAAATGGCTGAAACAGATTTTTCCTTAATCTATGCACAATATGCAATAATGAGAACGCAAAAACAGTTTAAATTTTTTGCTAATTTATTAAAAAATTGAAACCAAATATTACATGTACGTAAGTATTCAGACCCTTTGCTATGACACTGGGAATTGAGCTCAGGTGCAATGTTTGTACTACTAGGAGTTCTGTGGTTAATTTAACAAATGTGACATTTGTAAAGGCACACCGCCCTATATAAGATCCCACAGTTGACAGTACATGTCAGAACAAAAACCAACCTATGAGGTCAAAGGAATTACCCGTATAGCTGAGACAGAATCGTGTCAAGGCACAGATGTTGACACGTGTAGCAAAAACAAATCTGCAGCATTGAAGGTCCCCAGAACACAGTTTGGAACCACCAATACTCTTCCTAGAGATGCCCGCCCCACCAAACTAAGCAATCAGTGGAGAACTTCTTTGGTCAGGGAGGTGACAAAGGACCTGATGGTCCTCTGGCAGCGCTACAGAATTCCTGTTTTGACATGGGAGAACCTTCCAGAAGGACAACAATCTCTGCAGCACTCCACCAATCAGACCTTGATGGTAGAGTGGCCAGAGGGACACCACTCTTCAGTAGAAGAGAAATGATAGCCTGCTTGGAGTTGATGAAAGCCCGCTCTGGTCTGATGAAACCAAAATCACCTGGCCAATACCATCCCTATGGCGAAGCATGGCGGCGGGAGCATGCTTTGGAGATATTTTTCAGCAGCAGGGACTGGGAAACTAGTCAGGATCGAGGAAAAGATAAATAGAGGAAAGTACAGACAGATCCTTGATGCAAACCTACTCCAGAGCACTCACAACCTTTGACTGGGTGAATGTTCACCTTCCAACAGGATAACGAGCCTAAGCATACAGCCAAAACATTACAGGAATGGTTTTGAGACAATTTCCTTGTTTGGCCAAGCCAGAGCCCAGACTGAACCTGATGGAAGAGAAATCTCTGCAATGACCATCCCCATCTAACCTGAAAGAGCTTGAAGGGATCTGCAGAGAAGAATGAGAGAAACTCCCCAAATACAGGTGCTAGGCTTGTAGTGCCATACCTAATAATTTTATAAGCCGTAATCACTGCAAAATGTGCTACAACAAAGTACTGAGTGAAGGGTTTGGAATGAATAAATCTAAGCAATTTTCGAATTTGTAATGTAACAAAAGGTGGAAAAATTTAAAGGGCCTGAATAGTTTTTGTATGCACTGTAACCAAACAATGTAGTTCAGTTTCTCACATTACTGTAGAATGTTGTCCAACTCTTCCACACAGAACAGTTTTAGCTCATCAACAACTTGTGTATGAACTTCAGGTATTCCTACAACATCTCACTTCGGTTTAGGTCTGGAAACTGATAAGGCCAGGGTTTCCAAACCTCTCCTTATGAATCAATAAACTGTCCCCATTTAAGGGTAATGTCAACCACTCCTTCGCTAACACCACTGACTTCCAGCTGAGACTCCAATCTACTACAAAACCATGTTACTTGCCAACGGAGCAGCAAGGGGAACTGTCATGCCGCTTTGGTCTCTTGGCCGTCCCACCCGTAAGGCACGGCAGGTCCGACTAAGCCCAGTTAAAGAACGGCTGTCCAGAAAACAAAACTTTAAAGAAAATGCCTGAAAACACTCAGGTTGAAAAACATAACATCTTTAAACTTTAAAGTAATTTAATTCTTAAAACCAAAAACCTCTCTACAGATTCCTTGCCCTTAAAAACAAATCCTGGAAGAACGAGTAATCAGCACACTGACTTCCGCATCTCCCTCAGCCTAGAAACTAGAGCTGTGTCTACACTAAAGCACTATTTGGCAACAGGTAGTAACTTATCGCTGTCATTGATGAACCCGTAGCACACCCCATGTCTGTTTAAAAATGTAGAAAGCAAAGTTTGAAAAAATACATTGTGCCCAATGTTGATCTTTAAGGAACAGTCCTATGAAATGTCTTATAATACCCAAAGGACTGCAGCAGTGTGCCTCAAGAAATTAATAAAAGGTCTATCAAAACAAACAAAACAGTTATTTTGATTGTCACTAGTGTTAATTAAAGGGATGACCAGGGAGGTATAGGGCCATCCATCTGAGGTCAGTCACTGTCACTGCCTGAGGTGAAGTAGCAGCCTTCCTCCCCTGCATGCCCAACAACGCAGATACCTGGGGACAATGATGTTAGTCAAAACAAGGGTTATTTAAATGGCTAACATGCTGTGAAAGCATAACTGTAGCCTTCTTGTCATTTGCTAAGAGATGAAATACAACAGTGTGTGTGTCTCTGTTTGAGGGTGCTGACAGTAAATGTAAAAAACTTGTAACTTTAAAGAAATTATAAAATCTTACCATTTGAGGTTTTCATTGCATCGTCCTCAAAGCGGTTGAAGTCCAAACTAATAAATGGACTCTGAGGACATGAACAGTTTTCATGAATCAATACCAGACCTGCTAATCTTGAACAAGTTTGATGAATAGCACTTTTCCAAGGCAGCCCCCCTACAGTAGCTTTGAACCATGACCGCACACATGCGACATCCACCGACCAATCAAAATCAATATAACTGACATAGCTCCTTTAACAAAGACCTATTCTTTGAGGGTCTACACTATTCTGAAGGACCAAATAACAAGAATAGTACAGTTTCCATCCATGCAGTGTGAGAAACATCAAGCACAGGAGCACATAAAAGCAAGGCAGCAGGACTACATAAAATAATGTATTGCCTCAAAGTTACATATAAAGCTTAATACTGGTACATCATACATTGTCCACAAATGGCCTACATGCGCACGAAACAAAAGTGGTTTCTGCCAATGTGGTGACATTGTTTCTCAAAAAGGCATGGCTAACAAAGCATGATCAGAGTAATATCCTAGCCCAATGTAAAGATGTAATATCCAAAGTAAGGCTGCCGCAGGTATCACTAATCAAGACTCACAGCACAAAGTGTAGTGTAATAATTAGGGGTGAAACAGTCCCTGTATTGGTATGGAACCGTTCAGTACAGGGTCCACGGCACACGTTTCGGTACGCACTGCCGTTTGCTACCAGCACATAGTAACTAATGAGGCTGTGTCAGTCTGGTTAGCCAAAGGAACATATACAGGTGCTGGTCATATAATTAGAATATCATCAAAAAGTTGATTTATTTCAGTAATTCCATTCAAAAAGTGAAACTTGTATAATGTATACATTCATTCCACACAGACTGATATATTTCAAGTGTTTATTTCTTTTAATTTTGATTATATGATGATTATAACTGACAACTAATGAAAACCCCAAATCAGTATCTCAGAAAATTAGAATATTGTGAAAAGGTTCAATATTGAAGACACCTGGTGCCACACTCTAATCAGCTAATTAACTCAAAACACCTGCAAAGGCCTTTAAATGGTCTCTCAGTCTAGTTCTGTAGGCTACACAATCATGGGGAAGACTGCTGACTT
>JACXGI010011189.1:0-17958 GCA_016801175.1 Esox masquinongy | reverse complement strand
CAGGATGTTAAGAGGTTCTGAAAGAAGGAGCAGGATGTTAAGAGGTTCTGAAAGAAGGAGCAGGATGTTAAGAGGTTCTGAAAGAAGGAGCAGGATGTTAAGAGGTTCTGAAAGAAGGAGCAGGATGTTAAGAGGTTCTGAAAGAAGGGGCAGGATTGTGAGAGGTTCTGAAAGAAGGGGCAGGATGTTTAGAGGTTCTGAATGAAGGAGCAGGATGGTGAGAGGTTCTGAAAGAAGGAGCAGGATGGTGAGAGGTTCTGAAAGGAGGAGCAGGATGGTGAGAGGTTCTGAAAGGAGGAGCAGGATGGTGAGAGGTTCTGAAAGAAGGAGCAGGATGGTGAGAGGTTCTCAAAGAAGGAGCAGGATGGTGAGAGGTAGTTAAGGAAAGAGTCACTTTCACCTGCTTAAGAACTAGGACAGGCATGAAATCTACCTGAGTTTTTTTACCCATTCCAACCTCCCACAAATATGATCAACTGAAGCCCTATAGCTCCTATAGGATGGCCAGCAATGCAGCGAATTAATCATGAAATGTTTGGTATGTGCTTGTTTTCCTAGATTAACTGACTGCTCTCCTCTCTTATTCATCCATCGTTGTGTTTGTAGCCGTATTTGTTCATGACCTCCTGCATTATTTTCAAATGATGAACTTCAGTTGGTTTATCTAAATTTCTTTTACCTGAATTTAGTTCCGTTAGTTTCAGAAAATGTTCTTTTTTTATTATTCAAGATAAAGTTACTTAATTTCTATAGTTGGAGTTACACGGTAACTGAAGGTGAAAAACATCCTAAATCCCAAAACCTTTTGGTACTAGATACTTCAGTGGGCTATATTTGCCTGGATTGGTGGTCCAAGCTATATCCTCTGGCACACCTTTACTGCTGCAGCATGGGTTTGGATCTGTCCCACTGCCCTTTCAGCAAATAGCCTCTCCTTAAATGAAAAGGGAACTGGTCTTCTTCAGGGGTTAACATTAACAGAATAAGAATATTGACCAGCAGAATGCATTAATCATTTTTAAATTAGCATTGTTGTCATGACATTCAGTGCAATCAGCTGAAGTAAGTAAGCATCCACAGATCCAAGGCATAACAATTAACATGTTATATAAATAAACTGTTAACCCTTGTGGTGCCGTAACTGAGGTTAAGGGCACTACTTCCAAATGTATTTCGTATGTTGAAAATACAAGAAGTTTGTACTGTACACTAGTTTTTTACATTCATTTTTTTGTTATTTTAATAAGTGATGTCTGCCCATTTCTGCTCCTATTCCCAGGACTACTAGATATTCATCAAAGCACTAGTTGACACATCAAGTTTATGTTCTGTTGTTGTGCTGATGGGTTAGAAACTCAATCATGTATTCTGTTTTTATTATGTAGCAACTGGGACATCTGTTCAATGAATGCCCCAAGAAAACTATTCACATTCACAGCAGGTAACAATGAGCCCCTACATACAGGACAATTCCCACTAACAACAAGCAACAACGAGTCATTACATAATGACAATTCACATCCTCAACAAGCAACAGCAACTAGTCACTCAATATGGGACCAAATCACTAGTCACTCAGCTGACCAAATCACAACAACAGAACAGTTTAATTATTCACGAGAGAGAACATTGTGTTACAATCCACTTGGTTGATTACATCATTCACCTCTGATCCTTGTATACAGTATGTGTATGTGTCTGTGTCTGCGTACATGTATTTGTATCTGTGTATGTATGTACAGTACATTAATGCAACTATGTACTGATTGTGTATTTTCTATGAAAGCCATTTCTTTTAAGTCCACAGTAACTGTTGGACTTTGATGGATCAAAAGGAGGATGAATAATATGGATTTGCTCCAGACCTGATAGGGGCGTCTAACCTTAACAGCACTATATTCTGTTTGATTGTGCCCCCGACAGCAAATGCAGGTTTGCTGTCAAACATAGACATGGGTTCATTATCAGATCAGAAACATATCAGATTTTTTTTTACCCCTCTGGGAAGTGTTAAGTGAACAGGAAAGGGGTTTGCACCTTGCTTTATAATATGCCAATTATCTGAACCAAAAAAGAGGTTATGGTCAGTCATCAGGAATACTGTACAGTGGTAGAACAACCATCGAGTGGAAGATGAACTAGCAGAATATAAAAGGTAGTATTTGTTTATGCAACAAAATATTGAAGCTTAATATAATCTGTTGCAGCATGTTTAACAGTGTTCTGAATGTATGTTCCCACATCTCTGACGCAGAGGGTGAATGTCCTTAATAATAGTCTTCTCATTACTGCCTTAAGAGAGATGATTCTCCCTTAGCGAAGCAGGGATAAACAGAACGATGGGGGTCTCTGTATCTTGGTAACTTGTTCTCTGAGCATTATCTGACGTGTTCTCTGATCTTAGCTGTAATGGATAATGACCTCAGAGCAGGAGACGGACTGGTTATATGGCATTTTGGGCAAATTCCAGATGGGTCGGTCAATTTGGAACTTGGGGATTTAGTGAAAAATGTTCACTATTTAGCTAGTATTTTGGTTCTAAAGAGCTTAGTGGAGGCCGCTAGGAACTGAAAGCATGTTAGAAATGCCAGGGGCAGTTATTTGGGTCCTAGTCTGTCCCTGCCTCTTAGGAGAACATGATTGAGGAATGTTCAATTCTGGGCAGAGCAAGGTTGGAGATGGTTGTAATCGAAACAGCTCTGTCCTACGTTTATCAGACATTGTCAGCTGCGCTGACTTTATTGAATGTTTGTAATTAACATGGATTTCCACTAATGTTCAGTGCTTTTGTCTGCTAAATGGAAAGTAATAATCCTGTTAGTTTTAAACTCAATTGAAAAACAAAACCCCTTCTCTCTCACCTCTGTCTTTATCTGACAAAGGGGTCATTTGTTAATTTTCTTATATTGTTTCAGAAACAGTATTTAATGTGTGTTTTCTTTTTTGGGGGTAATCAGTAGTTGAATATCATATCCGTTTATTCCATTATCATATCCGTTTATTCCTCGAAATATTGTCCTTACGCAGAAACATAATGACATGTCGTCATTGTCTTGTTCTTAATATTAGATGATAAAGCAGGTGATACCATCACATTGCCTGGGACCATTTCTTTTCTATATTTTATCAGTTAGCTTGGTTAATTTGCATACTGCTGTATACTCACCTTCCTCTAACGTGCGTCCTTCCTGTCTGCCTCCGTCCTTGGCGGATGTGAGGTCTATTCTCCCTAATTTGAAGAACGTCTCCTAGCTTCAGTCTGCTGAAGTCTCCTTATGAATTTTCGATGTGTGGTAAAGATTCTGTCATGCCATTATGTGTTCCTAGCCTGCCAATGATCCCCCTCTCTTTTATGAGAGAGGGCTTAGTGATGTAAATATGAACTGCAAACAGCACAAGGCTAATTAAAGACAAGCCAAGAGACGACTTCTGCACCAACCCCCCCACTCCTCTTTCCCCAAGCCAGCAACATTCACATAAGATCCATTTAGTTTAGGACACGAGAAGATTAATTTTTGAATAAAAAATTGTGACTGAAAATAGTCATCCACACTACTGAGGTTCAAGCACAAGTAAAATGGGATTTGAAAGGAAGGGTTTAAGGGAAGGGTTAAAAGGAAGGGTTAAAAGGAAAGGAAAGGAAGGGTTAAATCTGCATCTAGGAAGGTTGCAAAAAACTAGTGTCATGCTGGCAGTCACTGAAAAGAGAACAGTGACTGTAGGCTGGTCTGTTAATCGGTCCTGTAGACAATGACATGCATGGTCTGTTAATACTGTCGGTCCTGTAGCCAATGACATGCATGGTCTGTTAATACTGTTGGTCCTGTACCCAATGAAATGCATGGTCTGCTAATACTGTGGGTCCTGTAGCCAATGAAATGCATGGTCTGTTAATACTGTCGGCCCTGTAGCCAATGAAATGCATGGTCTGCTAATACTGTCGGTCCTATAGTCAATGAAATGCATGGTCTGTTAATACTGTCAGTCCTGTAGCCAATGAAATGCATGGTATGTTAATACTGTCGGTCCTGTAGCCAATTAAATGCATGGTCTGTTAATACTGTCGGTCCTGTAGCCAATAACATGCATGGTCTGTTAATACTGTTGGTCCTGTAGCCAATGAAATGCATGGTCTGTTAATACTGTCGGTCCTGTAGCCAATGACATGCATGGTCTGTTAATACTGTCGGTCCTGTACCCAATGAAATGCATGGTCTGTTAATACTGTTGGTCCTATAGCCATTGACATGCCAATAGCTGGTCTGTTAATAGGTCCTGGAGCCAATCACAGTGCCAAATCAATCAATCAATCAATCAAATGTATTCTATAAAGCCCTTTTTACAACAGTAGTTGTTAAAAAGTGCTTTTACAGACACCCAGTCTAAAACCCCAAAGAGCAAGCAACAACAGTTCATACACAGTGGCCAGGGACTACAGACTACCTTGTAGGGTCCAAAATTAGGTAGAGACCTAAAGACGACCAGACTCTGAGGTGTGACAAGTCCTCCTCCAATCAAAAGTCTAGCAGGTCAATGAATGCAAGTGTGCTGTGATCAGAGTCCTTAAACACAATCCAACTCCATAGCATAACCAGGAGGACAGGACTGGGACAGTCAGGTGGGGTGTGGACTGGGACAGTCAGGTGGGGGTGGACTGGGACAGTCAGGTGGGGTGTGGACTGGGACAGTCAGGAGGGGGGTGGACTGGGACAGTCAGGTGGGGTGTGGACTGGGACAGTCAGGTGGGGGTGTGGACAGTGGCCACAGGAGTCATCCGGGAGCAACCTGATGAGCAACACAACCAGCAGAACTTAAGGCAGGGACAGGTTTGGGTAATTTGGGCCAGGCAGATCTGAGGCGTGATCCAAGTGCTCATGTCCTCCTAAGGTCAAACAGGACTCCAGGAAAGTTAGAGAGCATTCCTAGAATTCAGACACTCATAGTCCAGATTACACTTAATCACAGAACTTGCTGAAGAGTCTTTAGTAGATACTTAAAGGTTGAGACTGTGTTACTCAATTTAAATGGCAGATCATTCCACAGCAGTGGAGCTCTGTGGGAAAAAGCCCTGCCTCCAGCTGTTTGTTTAGATATTCTAGGCATAATAAGAAGGCCTGCATCTTGTGATCTTAGCATACGTGCGGGTATGTATGGCTCGATCAAATCAGATTGGAAAGTACTGTAGGAGCAAGTCCATGCAGCGCTTTGTAGGTTAACGATAGGACTTTAAAATCAGCCCTAACCCTAACAGGTAGCCACTGTAAAGAGGCTGGAATATTGTGATCAAATTTTTTTCATTCCAGTTAAGATTCTAGCAGCCGTGTTTAGCACTAATTGAAGTTTATTCATTGTCTTCTCTGGGTAACCAGAGAGAAGAGCATTGCAATAATCTAATCTTGAAGTAAATAAAGCATGGATTAGTTTTTCTGCTTAATTTTTTGATAACATTCCCTGATTGTTTAAATGTTCCGAAGATGGAATAAAGCTGCTCTTAAAATATATTTAATATGTTCATCGTAAGAGAGATCAGGGTCAAGGGTAATGCTAAGGTTTTTTACTGTTTTTTGGGATGTAACCGTGCAACAGTCAAGATTTACTTTGAGATCAGACTAGAGATCTCTTTATTTATTTTTCTGAGTTTAAAAGCAGAAAATTTACACACACTACCAAGGTAGATAATTTTAGGGCTTCTCCATGTTTCATCGAAATGTACAACTGTCTGTCATCTGCATAGCAGTGAAAATTGACATTGTGATTCCGGATCACTAAGAGGCAGCATATATAGTGAAAACAAGAGAGGTCCCAGAACTGAGCCCTGAGGAAGATCAAAATGTATCTTTAATTTGTCAGAGGACAGTCCATCTACACATAGGAACTGATATCTTTCTGATAAATAGGATCTAAACCAGGCAAGAACGTGCCCACGTAGCCCAACATGGGTTTCCTATCCCTCCGAAAGATGGGAGTGATCAATAGCAGCACTAAGGTCTAGAAGCAAAATGGATGTAAGACCTTTGTCCGATGCCATTAAAAGGTCATTAAACACTTTCACGAGTGCAGCCTCAGTGCTAAAGTATGATGGGGTCTGAAACCAAACTGGAGCATTTCATAAATAATATTTGTCTTCAAAAAGGCATTGAGTTGCAGGGAAACAGCATTTTCTAAAATGTTTGAGAGGAATGCAAGGTTCGATTTTGGCAGGTAATTGTTTATTTTATCCAAATCGAGATTCGATTTTTTTTAGAAGAGGCTTTTTTTCTGCCACTTTTAGAGCATTCGGTACACATCTGGAGGATAGGGAGCATTTATGTTCAACATAGGTGGACCAAGCACAGGAAGAAACTCCTTAAGGTATTTAGTTGTTGTTTAGTTGTTAGGATATTAAATGTAATCAGATGGTGGTCTGATATTCCAGGAATATGAGGAAAAACAGTTAGAGCTACAATATCTATTCCACGTGTCTAAGGTATGATTGTGGCAATGTTTAGGACCTGAGATATGTTGAACAAAACCCACTGAATCAATTATGTCTTCAAAGGCCTTTTGGAGGGCGTCATTGGACTTTTCCATATGAATTTTGGAGTCGCCAAAAATGACAATATTATCTGCCATGACTACAAGGTTTGATAAGAATTCTGGTAACTCATTGAGGAACACTGAATACGGGCCAGGGGGTCTGTAGATAGCAGCTATGAAAAATGATTGAGTGGCCTGCATAACTTTCATGACTAAAACCTCAAAAGAAAGAAACCCATTCATTTGTTTGACTGTGAATTGATATTTGATGTCATAAATATTAGCAACACCTCCCCCTTTGTGGGATGCCCCTGGGCATGTTCACTAGTGTTGCCAGGAGGAGGCCTCATTTAGGGTAGTAAATTCATCAGGATTTAGCCAAGTTTCACAAAGGCCAATTATATCCGGTTTATTATCAGTGATTATTTCATTAGCTAAAATTGCCTTTGGAGCAAGGGATCTAACATTAAGTAGCCCCATTTTGAGATGTGGGGTGCTACACTCTTTTCTGTACATGATCGGAATGCTATATTCTAATAAGATTGCTATGGTGAACGTCACCTTGTTCACCTTTCCGCGACCGAAGTCGAGTCAGTCTCAACTGAGAAAATTTGCTAGCTACTCTAGCTATGCTATCGCTATGCTAGCAGGCTGGCTAATAGTTTGTCACCAGACCTGCACTTTATCTCATGACGAGGCTACAGGAGTGAGACTCCTATCTCACTCCTATGTTTTAGATAAGAGAAAAGCAACACTCCGACTTGGATGGAGTCCGTCACTCTTCAGCAAGTCAGGCTTTACCCTTTTTATAGTCAAGTCCCAAAAAGAGGGCCAGTTCTCTATAAACTCTACCACCTGCTACGGGCAGAATTCTGTTTTCAGCTAGCGATTGATTTGTGTGAGTCTGCTCTAGATCCTATCACTACCCCTAACTGGGAGTTGGCCAGAGACAATTGCATGATGTTGACACATCTTTCTAGGTATGTACTGATGCTATGTTCGGCTTTGTAACCTCTGACTGTCTCATTCTGACGATGTTGGTGCCAACATGAATAACAATATCTTTATACTCTTGTTTACCAGTTTTAGACTTTGCCAACCACAGCTGCTACATCGATGGCCCTGCATCCCGGTAAACAACGTATAATTGCCCATTGGTTTTTCAGTCTAATATTGTGGGTAATGGAATCGACATTGTATAAGGTTTTTTGAGTTTGTTAGGGAAGCTGGTAGAAACTGCCTGTTGCTCAAACCCCTCAGGAGACTGGTTGGGCCTTTATCTACACCCAGATAAACCTTGCCTGATAATTGCATCTGAAGCTGAGCCTACAACTTTGCTATCTTCACCAGAAGGTGATTGCTCTCCTTCATGTTAAAGTTCCAACAACTACTGTACAATGAGCAGGTATAATGGTACTTAGCTACGGTTGGTCATTGGTGAGTAGCTCCATGTCCCGGTATGACGAAAGTTGGATGAAGACAAAAATAACATGCTGGTAAACACACATTTTAACTAATTAGCTTATAATAAGTGAAATTAAAAAAAATGTTTGGCTGGTGGCCAGGTAGGCAACAGCGAGCAGCACACAGCATGTAAACAGCTAACAGGAAGTATCACAGCACATCAACAGCTAAAAGGAAGTATCACAGCATGTCAGCAGCTTACAGGAAGTATCTTGTGCCCCGTTGTTGCGGACTCCAAGACCAACCAATCAGTATGCCTCAGTGCGTGAGGGTAAGGCCTTCAAAGGCTGTCTGTCATGAAACCGCTCTGTGTTTAAATTCACTATATACAGTGGATATAAAAAGTCTACACACCCCTGTTAAATGCCAGGTTTTTGTGATGTAAAAGAATGAGACAAAAATAAATCATGTCAGAACTTTTTCCTCTTTCAATGTGACCTATAATGTGAACAATTCAATTGAAAAACAAACTGAAATCTTCGAGGGGGAAAATGAAAAATAAAAACCTTACAAAAACCTGGTTGCATAAGTGTGCACACCCTCTTATAACTGGGGATGTGGCTGTGTTCAGAATTAACCAATCACATTCAAACTCATGTTAAATAGAAGTCATTACACACCTGCCATCATTTAAAGTGACTGATTAATCACAAAAAAAGTTCAGCTGTTCTAGTAGGATTTTTCTGACATTTTCTTAGTTGCATCTCAGAGCAAAAGCCATGGTCCGCAGAGAACTTCCAAAGCATCAGAGGGATCTCATTGTTGAAAGATATCAGTCAGGAGAAGGGTACAAAAGAATTTCCAAAGCATTAGATATACCATGGAACACAGTGAAAACAGTCATCATCAAGTGGAGTAAATATGGCACAACAGAGACATTACAAAGAACTGGACGTCCCTCCAAAATTGACGAAAAGACGAGAAGAAAACTGGTCAGGGAGGCTTCCAAGAGGCCTACAGCAACATTAAAGGAACTGCAGGAATTTCTGGCAAGTACTGGCTGTGTGCTACATGTGACAACAATCTCCCGTATTCTTCATATGAATGGGCTATGGGGTAGGGTGGCAAGACGGAAGCCTTTTCTTACAAAGAAAAACATCCAAGCCCGGGCTGAAGTTTGCAAAAACAAACATCAAGTCCCCCAAAAGCACGTGGGAAAATGTGTTATGGTCTGATGAAACCAAGGTTGAAATTTTGGCCATAATTCCAAAAGGTATGTTTGGCGCAAAAACAACACTGCACATCACCCAAAGAACACCATACCCACAGTGAAGCATGGTGGTGGCAGCATCATGCTTTGGGGCTGTTTTTCTTCAGCTGGAACTGGGGCCTTAGTCAGGGTGGAAGGAATTATGAACAGTTCCAAATACCAGGCAATTTTGGCACAAAACCTTCAGGCGTCCTTTAGAAAGCTGAAGATGAAGAGGAAGTTCACCTTTCAGCACGACAACGACCCAAAGCACACATCCAAATCCACAAAAGCATGGCTTCACCAGAAGAAGATTAACGTTTTGGAATGGCCCAGCCAGAGCCCAGACCCGAATCCAATGGAACATCTGTGGGGCGATCTGAAGAAGGCTGTGCACTGGAGATGTCCTCGCAATCTGACAGATTTGGAGCGCTTTTGCAAAGAAGAGTGGGCAAATATTGCCACGTCAAGATGTGCCATGCTAATAGACTCCTACCCAAAAAGACTGAGTGCTGTAATAAAATCAAAAGGTGCTTCAACAAAGTACTAGTTTAAGGGTGTGCACACTTATGTAACCAGGTTATTGTTAGTTTTTTATTTTTTATTTTTCCCCCTCAAAGATTTCAGTTTGTTTTTCAATTGGATTGTTCACGTTATGGGTCACATTAAAGCTGGAAAAAGTTCTGAGATGATTTATCTTTGTCTCATTCTTTTACATCACAAGAACCTGTCATTTTAACAGGGGTGTGTAGACTTTTTATATCCACTGCATATAATATAATACTATGAGCTCAAGCTGATCAAGTTAATTAGTTTGATATCTAGGTGTAGATGTTCCAAGCTCTGCAGCTTCTTTCCAAAATATCTTGTGAAAATGACATATAAAGATCCTGAAGAGATTAGTTGGAGTCGCTGAGTCAGCATAGCTTAATCAGGGTCGGCGCAGCTTAATCAGGATACAATAGTATCCAGTATCTTGCAAGTGGGAATAATTGGCATTGACAATTAACCACCAAAGGCACCACCTGATGAGTTCAACCACTGTTCATTCCCCATGTTGGCCTTTAAGATTTGTAGTTTAAAAGTTAGCACTGAAATAGTTTAGTCCTGCAAAAATTCACTGCTAGAAACTGGAAGATAAAAAAATAATATAAATGTGACAACTGTCATATCTGTGCTACATTATAATACTAAAGTGTCAGTAAAGGGATTCAGTAAAAATATAATTGACTATACTAGAAACAGTCTCCCTCTCTCTATTTATATATAGAGAAGGGATGTACAGTGGTCTGGATTTACAGTGGTCTGGATTTACAGTGGTCTGGATGTACAGCGGTCTGGATTTACAGTGGTCTGGATTTACAGTGGTTTGGATGTACAGTGGTCTGGATGTACAGTGGTCTGGAC
Organism: Esox masquinongy; assembly: GCA_016801175.1. Taxonomy (NCBI): domain Eukaryota; kingdom Metazoa; phylum Chordata; class Actinopteri; order Esociformes; family Esocidae; genus Esox; species Esox masquinongy. Next base: position 7,382 of record JACXGI010011189.1, on the reverse strand, counting down.
GTACAGTGGTCTGAATGTACAGTGGTCTGGATATAATGTAGTTGCCACACTAGGATTGTGTGCTTCTCATGACCAGACATACAGTTGTGCTCATAAGTTTGCATACCCTGGCCGAATTTGTAAAATTTTGACATTAATTTTGAAAATATGACTGATCATGCAAAAAAATGTATTTTGTTTAAGGATAGTGATCATATGAAGCCATTTATTATCACATAGTTGTTTGGCTCCTTTTTAAATCATAATGATAACAGAAATCACCCAAATGACCCTGATCAAAAGTTTACATACCCTTGAATGTTTGGCCTTGTTACAGACACACAAGGTGACACACCCAGGTTAAAATGGCAATTAAAGGTGAATTTCTCACACCTGTGGCTTTTTAAATTGCAATTAGTGTCTGTGTATAAATAGTCAATGAGTTTGTTAGCTCTCACATGGATGCACTGAGCAGGCTAGATACTGAGCCATGGGGAGCAGGAAATAACTGTCAACAGACCTGCGTAACAAGGAAATGGAACTTTATAAAGATGGAAAAGGATATAAAAAGATATCCAAAGCCTTGCAAATGCCAGTCAGTACTGTTCAATCACTTATTATGAAGTGGAAAATTCAGGGATCTCTTGATACCAAGCCAAGGTCAGGTAGACCAAGAAAGATTTCAGCCAAAACTGCCAGAAGAATTGATCGGGATACAAAGAAAAACCCACAGGTAACCTCAGGAGAAATACACGCTGCTCCGGAAAAATACAGTGTGTTTGTTTGTCTCAAGGAGCACAATACGATGATTCTTGAACAAAAATGAGCTGCATGGTTGAGTTGCCAGAAAGAAGCCTTTACTGCGCCAATGCCACAAAGCCTGGTTACAATGTGCCCGACAACACCTTGACACACCTCACAGCTTCTGGCACACTGTAATTTGGAGTGACGAGGACAAAATAGAGCTTTATGTTCACAACCATAAGCGCTATGTTTGGAGAGGGGTCGACAAGGCCTATAGTGAACAGAATACCATCCCCACTGTGAAGCGTGGTGGTGGCTCACTGATGTTTTGGAAGTGTGTGAGCTCTAAAGGCACAGGGAATCTTGTGAAATTTGATGGCAAGATGAATGCAGCATGTTCTCAGAAAATACTGGCAGACAATTTTGCATTCTTCTGCACGACAGCTGTGCATGTGACACTCTTAGACTTTCCAGCACAACAATGACCCTAAGCACAAGGCCAAGTTGACCCTCCAGTGGTTACAGCAGAAAAAGGTGAAGGTTCTGGAGTGGCCATCACAGTCTCCTGACCTTAATGTCATCGAGCCACTCTGGGGAGATCTCAAACGCGCGATTCATGCAAGACGACCAAAGACTTTGCATGACCTGGAGGCATTTTGCTAAGACGAATGGGCAGCTATACCACCTGCAAGAATTCGGGGCCTCATAGACTACTATTACAAAAGACTGCATGCTGTCATTCATGCTAAAGGGGGTAATACACAATATTAAGAACTAAGGGTATGCAGACTTTTGAACAGGGGTCATTTCATTTTTTTCTTTGTTGCCATGTTTTGTTTTATGATTGATCCATTCTGTTATGACCTACAGTTGAAAATTAATCCCATAAGAAATAAAAGAAATGTGTTTTGCCTGCTCCCTCATGTTTTCTTTAAAAATGGTACATATATTACCAATTCTCCAAGGGTAGGCAAACTTTTGAGCACAATTGTAGCCTGTGTTGACCAGAGATTGTCTACGGGTTAAGGCGTTGAGCCAAAAACTGAAAATCAATAAAATTTATTCTTAAAGCCCTTTTTACATCAGCAGTTTTCACAAAGTGCTTTTACAAAACACCCAGCCTGAAACCCCAAGGAGCAAGCAACAACAATGTTGAAGCACAGTGGCCGGAATTGAGGAAGAAACCTAGAGAGGAATCAGACTCAGAGGGGTGACCAGTCCTCTTCTGGCTGTGCCGGGTGAACATTTTAAGAGTACAAGTTGTAGTAATAAATGCATGGGGGCTGTGACCAAGTCTATAAAACCTAATCCAGGTCAGAAGCATGACCAGATGGACAAGGACAGGGACAACCCTGAGGGGGGAATGGTCAGCCGAGTGGCAGCTGGAATTGTCAGGTATTGTCTTGATCTGCAACACAACCAGAAGGACTTTGGACAGGGACAGCAACGAGTCTTTCGAGCCTGGTACTCCGCAGGTGTGGGTCAAGAACTCATGTCCTCCTAAGTTTAAACGGAGCAGGAGACAAGGATAATTTAGAGAGCCTTTTCCTTAGGTTAACAAGGATTTTATGGAGAAGGAGAACTAACCTTACTCCCTCGGTACATTAATATAGCAGCGTAAGACCTTGGGGCTGAGACAGGGGGGTCCAGTGACACTGTGGCCCTATCTGAGGGAGGCCCCTGACCGGGCCCAACAGGCAGGAAGTCAATCCACCCACATTGCCAAGCATCAACCAAAGGGACACCAACCAACCGCAAAGTTTGATATATCTAATATCAGAGTCTGAGATGGTGAATAATCTACGGTTCTGCCTTTGTTGAACAAGGAACTTAACACTAATTGCACCTATAAGTCGCTCTGGAAAGTCGCTGTGGATAAAAACGTCAGCTAAATGATAAAAACGTTATTGGGATTTTATTGAATTTGTTTTACCGCTTGTTTCTGCTCATGTCTTTCTTCAGGATGACGGCTGAGTGATAGCCTTGTCTAGACTTGACAGCTTTTTGCAATCCAATTTATTGGAAGCAGCACTCATTCCCAGCGATATCTTGATTCTTCAGGATTTAATTATTTATACATTCATTTACATTTCCTTTACATACATTTTCTATTGAATATTATATAAACACCCTTGTCAGAGCATACAAATGAACACAAAATACAATACTTATTGACTTTTCCTGATTGCATTAGCATTTCCTGTTTTCATGTTTCTGTAATTTAATGTCTTAGTTACAATTCCATCACAGATGGCACATTTACATTTACACAAGTAATCAAATGTGCCATACTGGTTGAAAGTGGTGCTTTGTTCCCCTTAAATACAACAGGCTTCCGAATATACTGTTTAAATTGACACCACATAAAGGGAATTTCGAAATGTACATGCTGCATGTTTTGTTGTTATCTACAATACGGTTTGTCTTTGTTTGGTAATGTAGACTTGTTATGTGAAAGCACTCTGTCCGCATCCCAAATCACCCCTTGGTATCTAACTAGTGTACTACTTTTTACCAAACCCTGAAGGGTTGTTTTTTGAAAAGTACTACAATATACAGGGAATACGAAACAAACATGTGTTGAAAGGGTCTGAATTTGAATGGGAATTTAAACACGTGTTGCCTATTAGCTTAGCGCTTATCTCCACTGATAACATCCACAGAATCTTATTTAAGATTAGGCTTATTTAGTGTTATCAGGGAAATCGCCTTCATTAAGGAATTTAAATTGTTGATTGACCTTGTTTAGATGGGGAACTATTTAGCTGTATTTAGCTGTTTAATCGTTTTGCCGATAGATAGTGATTTGTTTTTATTTGCCCTTCATATGGAATCACAGCTATAATTGTTTTCTGGTCTTCATATTGAAGGCCACAGAAAATGAATCAAATCATATCCTAAAACAGGGACTTTTTATTTGAGATTGTAGTTAAACTGGTTGCTAAACAGGCATAAACATGTCTTTTGAACATGTCCTTTTCAGGTGGATTTGTCTGTGCTGCTTGCACTTGGAAATCGATACGATAATCTTGTTAGACCTAAATTGAACATAGCTTTATTAAATGCTTTTTTCATCGTCAAATGTATACACACTTAAATTGTGATGCTCAGTGTTTTACTTTGTGAACTGTCCTGGCCTTATTCTAGTCACATAAAACTTCTTAACTGTTTTGGTTAAACATTTGCTACCATTCATTACTGAACCGTATTGATCTGCATTGTCTTTTGTCTTTCCCGCCTTCAACAGAATAATGCTGTTACGAAACAACACGCTGAGGCTCGTCAACGCCAGCCGCTCTGATGAGGGAAACTATGTCTGTCGGGCTGAGAATCAGTTTGGCTCAGCCGAGATGACGGCCACACTGTGGGTAAAAGGTAAGTGATGCCCAGGGGGCCTTTATTTTCTGCCAAATTAGTGCCAGTCACCCACCAGTAAACAGTTCCCCAATGTCATTTCCCGCCACCTTTCCCTGGTTGCTGGGGCGGAGCGGGGGGTAAAGGCAGGGAGGGGAGAGGGAGGGAGGGGAGGGAGGGAGGGAGGGAGGGAGGGGAGAGAGGACGCCAGCAGAATTTATTGTGTTTGCTCGACCGTGAAGAAAAAGGGTTTTCACATTCAAGAATCATTTCACAAGGGCACACACTATTTGACAGCGTAAAAGGGCCTGTCGTTTCTAAGCAGCATTCAGAGCTTGGATCAAAAGAGACCATGAGTAAGGGTGTTAGGGTGACAGAGGTAAGTGTTTTGGCCCGTGTCATGGTTTAGTATTCACAATTTGTTTTGATAATGACACCTCAGAATTAAATCTGTCTGCCAAGTTGTTAGCTTACCTGGGTCCATATGAATACTGAGTGCTTGGCCGAGCCCCTGATCCTATATGTTATGCTGTCCGTTTTTCTGGCAGTATTTGGCCGGGCTTCACTAGCCAAGGCAGATGTTTTGTTTAAATTTGATACAACCCCGTTTCCAAAAAAGTTCGGACGCTGTGTAAAATGAAAAGAAAAACAGAATGCAATGATGTGCAAATCATTTAAACCCTATATTCCATTGAAAATATTACAAAGACAACATATCAAAATTGAAACTGAGAAATGTTTCTTGAAATATAAATGCCCACTATGAATTTGATGCCAGCAACACGTTTCAAAAAAGCTGGGACAGGGGCAATAAAAGACTGGAAAAGTTGTGTAATGGGAAAAAATAGAACCTAGTGGAACATCTCACAACTAATTAGGTTAATTGGCAACAGGACATGATTGGGTATAAAAAGAGCATCCCAGAGAGGATGAGTCTTTCAGAAGTAAAGATGGGGAGGGGTTCATCACTCTGTGAAAGACTGCACAGGCAAATAGTGCAACAATTTTAGAATAATGTTTCTCAATGTAAAATTACATAGAGTTTGGGGATCTCATCATCTACAGTACATAATATCATTAAAAGATTAAGAGAATCCGGAGAAATCTCTATGTGCAAGGGACACTGCCAAAAACCAATAATGGATGGTTGTGATCTTCAGGCCCTTAGGCCTGCATTAAAAACAGACACGATTCTGTAGTGGACCTCACTGCATGGGCACAGGAACACTTCCGAAAACCATTGTATGTGAACACAGTACGTCGCTGCATTCACAAATGCTAGCTACAGTTAATGCTGAACAATATATTTTGGATATGTTTTGGTGCAACATATGCTGCCATCCAGACATTGTCTTTTTCAGGGAAGGCCTTGCTTATTTCAGCAAGACAATGCCAAACCACATTCTGCACATATTACAACAGCATGGCTCTGTAGTAAAAGAGTCTGGGTGCTAAACTGGCCTGTCTGCAGTCCAGACCTGTCACCCATTGAAAACATTTGGCACGTTATGAAACAAAAAATACGACAAAGGAGACCCCATACTGTTGAGCAGCTGTAATCCTAGACTAGAATTAATATGATAGATTAACACACTACAGTTAGCATGACAGCGTGACAGACTAGAGTTATTATGACAGTGACACAGACTAGAGTTAGTATGACAGTGACACAGACTAGAGTTAGTATGACAGTGACACAGACTAGAGTTACTATGACAGTGACACAGACTAGAGTTAGTATGACAGTGACACAGACTAGAGTTAGTATGACAGTGACATAGACTAGAGTTACTATGACAGTGACACAGACTAGAGTTAGTATGACAGTGACACAGACTAGAGTTACTATGACAGTGACACAGACTAGAGTTACTATGACAGTGACACAGGCTAGATTTACTATGACAGTGGCACATACTAGAGTTACTATGACAGTGTAACAGACTAGAGCATGATCATGTAAAATATTACGTAAAATAATTAATATGGATATGTAACAGACTAGAGTTAATATGGCAGTTTAACAGTGTAATAGAGTTAAAATGAAAGAGCTACAGACTAGTTAGCATGTGAGTGATTTGGATGGGTGTGCTGCTTGCTTCGACAACTCGCTCCATTAGAAAATGTCTCTACTGTTTTGTCATTTATTATTAGGAACTGTTTTCATACAAAATAATTTGGGTTTTGTTTCAGTCCTTTTAATTACTACTATCTAATAACTATCCAACTTTTGAGACTTTATATTCTAAACAATAACAAATTATCTTCTTTGAAAACAGAACACCACTATCAATAGAGACCCCCCCCCCCCCTCGAAAGATACATAACACCCAAGACAGTTGAAAATATGGACAATCTTGTTGGCATACTTTAACTGATTGCCCTGCCTATACCATTCTCATCTTGCTTCTAGAGCATTCTATATATACAGGATGTGGGCCCAGGCAAGAGTTAGCGGAATTAGCATGTCTCCCGCGTTGACAGTGCAGCCGAGCGGTGTAGGCGCTAGTGGCATTTGCGTGTCGAAAGGTGGTGACAGTGCTAAGATGCAGCAGTGTTGTGCTTCCAGAGGCCATGCGTGTGGACCTGAGCCCCAGCAGGGTGGAGGTGACGGTGGGGGAGAGTGTGGTGCTCAGCTGTAAAGCATCACATGACCCTTCTCTGGACGTGTCCTTCCAGTGGCTCCTCAACCAGCAGCCCCTCGACTTCCAACAGGAGGGTGGCCATTTTGAATACATCCAAACAGTAAGTACGCATAACTCAATTAAGTTAGTATGGATAACTCAATTAAGTTACTATGGATAAATTAATGTCGTTATTTGGCAAGACTCAGTAAAGTAGGTAATCTTTAGTTATTTTCTGAGGTTATGTGGCCAGCTATGATAGTATAATAAATACTAGTTATCTTCCGTAAATTATCTTTTATTCTAATGAGGCTTTGAATAAAGCTTCAATAAAACTGTTTTAGATTTTCTGGAATCATGTAGAGATTTTTTGAAATTGCTTCACTGAGTGAAATGAGAATACATTGACTAAAACAAATTAGAACCTGTATTTTCCTTTATTTCAGACATATGTCTAAATGGCATTTTCTCAGCAATTAAAATTTTTTGTAGGTTGAAGCAGGGGGTAAGTTTTACAGTTACTGAATTTAGACATGGCTCACTGCATAGAAGACTTCTTAAAGTTGTATGAGAATCAATCCGTCTAAAGGTCATTCAGCCCCTGATGTCACTGTGATTAAAGCAAGACACTGAATCACAGACATGTTGATCAGCGTCTACACAGAGGGACAGATAAAGACA
>JACXGI010011188.1:12348-25735 GCA_016801175.1 Esox masquinongy | reverse complement strand
CATAACACTCATCAGGTATCACTCTAATTGGCTGTTGGTAGAACAAACCATTTTTACAGAAAAAGGTTTAATCATAATGCTGTATAAAAAAAGCAGCATAGAGTAAAAAACATGAATCCCTTCATCAATGCAGTTCTTCTGTTTAGTAACTGTTAACCTTCTCGATAGTACTGAATACTAACATTGGCTGACAAATTAATAATTATATTTAAACCAACCAAATGGGCCCCCTCCCCTCAGGCCTGGGCCCAGGACAACGTTTACAGTTGTCACCCCCTGTCGGCGTCACTGCATCCACCTGTTCCCCAGTACGGCCAAACATCACAAGGCGACAAACGTGAGAACTCAAATACGTCAGACTTTGTGAGGTACCTCGCTCGTCGTGAGCTCGTTACCACAGGTCTACATCAATTCAATGATCAGCCAGAAAGTTACAGAGCCTGGCGACGCTCTTTCCAAAATTCCATTAGCGGCTTGAAATTTAACGTTTAGTGAAGAAATAGATCTCCTAATAAAATGACTTGGGAAAAAGTTGGCTAAATATGTTAAGCGGATCCGGTCAGTCCACATCAATTACCCTGAGTGAGGACTGAAGATTTTCTGGAACAGACTTGAAGAATGCTATGGCTCGCCAGTATTGATAGAGACTGCACTCTTCAGACGAGTCGACAGTTTCCCTAAAGTATCCAACAAAGATTACACAAAGCTGAGAGAGTTGGGTGACCTGCTTGAGGAGCTCCAGTCAGCCATATCCGAAGGAGACCTCCTTGGCCTTTCCTTCCTCGATACAGCACGAGGTGTCAACCCAATGGTTCAGAAATTGTCCTTCGGGTTACAGGAGAAATGCATCTCTCTGGGCTCCAAGTATAAACAACAGTACCAAGTTCCCTTCCCCCCTTTCGCCTTTTTTCCTGACTTTGTCAGCCAGCAAGCAAAAATCAGGAACAACCCAATTTTCAACCTTGTCACAGTCTCCTTTGAAAACAGACAAGGTTCCTTGGAAGCATGGCAGACAGAGAGAAGTCTTGTATCACAAAACAGAGGTATCTCCCACTTTCTCATCTAACAAGCCTACTTGCCTACTAACAGAGCCGAGAACTCAGACAGACTGTGTCCCATACACAAGAAACCACACTCCTTACGGAAGTGTCACGCATTTCGTTCAAAGCCTCGATGATCGCAAGGCTTTCCTGAAAGAAAATGGCATATGCTTTAGATGTTGTTCGTCCTCCTTGCACATTGCTAAGAACTGCAAGTTCAGTATTAAATGTCCAGAATGTGCAAGTGAGAAGCATAACGTGGCCCTCCACCCAGGACCACCTCCCTGGATCAAGGAGGAAGATTCCGTTACAGATCACATCGGGGAGGGAGAGCCCCCACCTGCTTCTGAAGTGACGGCTCAATGCACAAAAATCCATGGTGGCGATTCCACCAACAGGTCTTGTTCTAAGATTTGCCTCGTCAAAGTCTATCCAAAAGGCCGTCAAGACAGAGCAGTGAAGCTTTATGCTATCCTCGACTAATAAAGCAACAGGTCCCTAGCTTGTTCCGAATGTCCAGAGTCCTAGCTCCCCATACTCTCTGAAGACCTGCGCTGGAGTAATGGAGACAGAAGGAAGACGAGCCAACAGCTACCAGGTTGAATCTGTAGATGGACAAGTCAGTGTCCCGCTACCAACTCTCATTGTGTGTAACGAGATTCCAAACAATCGAGCTGAGATCCTGACTCCAGCCATAGCACTTCATCATGCCCATCTGAAACCTCTGGCTCACCCAAGAAGAAGCTCCAATCATGCTTCTTCTTGGAAGAGACATCATCAGAGTCCATAAGGTGCGCAACAAGTAAAACGGACTCCATGACTCCCCTTATGCTCAGAAGCTTGACCTGGGATGGGGAACAGTCTGCCTGGGGAACACTCATAAGCCTCTCACAGTGAACGCTTTCTACACTAAAACTCTAGAGAAAGGACGCCCTACAGTCTTCGAGCCATGTCCCAACCTCTTCTATGTGAAGGAAAGCTTCCAGAAGACCCAAGCACCCGATCGTCCTGCGGCATTCTACAATAATTCTTACTAGTAAAAAGGAAGATCAATTGGGCTGCAACTTGTTTGAACAAAGAAAGGATGACAATTCAGTAGCCCTCTCAATTGAAGATGACCTTTTCTTAAAGATCACGGAGGAAGGGATCAGGAAGGATGACAATAACAGCTGGGTAGCACCGCTGCCATTCAGGTCACCAAGACGTCGCCTCCCAGACAACAGAACCCAAGCTTTAAAACGCTTCTCCTCCCACCGACGCAACTTCGACGGGAAACCCGAGATGAGAGAGCACTTTGTTTCCTTTATAGGAAAGATATTAGAGAATGGTCATGCCGAAGTACCTCCATCCGTGAAGGAAGAAGAGGAACGGTGGTCCTTACCTACGTTCGGTGTCTATCACCCAAAGAAGCCCGGAGAGATCCGAATGGTGTTCGATTCCAGTGCCCAATACAAAGGTGTATCTCTCAAGGATGTCCTTTTGACTGGGCCAGATCTCAACAACACTTACTTGGAGTGCTTACACGCTTCAGAAAAGAATCTGTTGCAGTGACAGCTGACATCCAACAAATGTTCCACTGTTTCTTCGTGAGACCGATACTTTCTCCTTCAAGGTGATTGAAGAAGACAAGCCCTTCACACGTAGAGGAGTCTTATCGACAGTGAACAGTTTACACGATCCGCTAGGATTTGTCTCCCCAGTCACCATTCAAGGAAAGTCCATCCTCAGAGAACTAATAACAGCCAATGGTGACTGGGACACCCCAGTCTAGGCAACCTCCAAATCCCAAGGGCCTATACTAAAGTTTCACCCTCAGAAGCCACACGCAGAGAGCTCTGTGTCTTCTCTGATGCATCCACTAAGGCAGTAGCTGCTGTCGCCTATCTGAAAGTCACAGATGTTGATGGAAACAACCACATAGGCTTTGTCATGGGAAAAGCAAAACTGGCTCCTCGCCCAGAACGCACCATACTAAGGTTAGAACTCTGTGCGGCAGTATTGGCAGTAGAGTTGGCCGAGCTCATCACCTCAGAGATAGACTTGGAACTTGAAGCTATGACTTTTCACATAGACAGTAAGGTAGTGTTAGGCTACATCAACAATGAGACCAGGCGTTTTTATGTCTATGTCAGCAACCAAGTCCATCGAAGAAGGAAATCCACTCATCCAGAGCAGTGGTGACATGTACCTACAGATCAGAATCCTGCAGATCATGCTACAAGATTCATCGCCGCTGCTCACCTCTCAGACACAACTTGGCTTTCAGGTCCTGCGTTCCTGACCCGGCCTACACTACCTCCCGAAAGGGACGTCTTTGAGCTAGTTGAGCCCTCTTCAGACATGGAGGTCCGTCTTCATGTGTCTGCACCTAAGACCACAACATCAGACCGGCAGCTTGGGTCTCGACGCTTCTCGAGGTTCTCCACATGGAAATCACTGATTTGTGTAATTGCTCTCCTCGTCCATATCGCTCGAATCTTCAAGAAAGCTACACCTACCAAAACATGTAGTTACAATGGCTGGCACCACTGTCAGACATCATGCACAGCTGATGGATTCACACAAACAAGAAACATAATCATGCATACAGTCCAAGAAGAGACATACGCAAGAGAGCTCGAGTGTATCAAGAATTAGGAAAAGATTCCCCAAAACAGCTCGCTTAGAGCTTTAAATCCCTTCATTGACGAAGATGGACTGCTGAGAGTCAGGGGCCGGATAGGAGAAGCAAAACTTGGAAATGATGAAAGGAACCCTCTAATCATCCCTGGACAGCATCATGTTGCAACTTTGCTAATCAGGCATTACCATGAATAGACTTACCACCAAGGACAGCTTTTCACGGAGGGAGCTATTCATACAGCTGGCCTTTGGATAGTTGGCGGTAAGAGGCGTGTGAACAGTGCCATTCACCAGTGTGTCACTTGTCGGAGGCTTCGGGGCCCTCTCCAGGCTAAGAAGATGGTCAGTCTTCCCGCAGAGCGTCTCTGCACCGACCCTCCATTCACAAATGTTGGCTTCGGCCCATGGACTGCTGCTTGTATTCGGCCCATGAACTGTTGCTTCAGGTCGGACAAGAGGAGGCCTTGCCCACAGTAAACAATGGGCTGTAATATTCACATGTATGAGCGTGAGAGCCATTCACATTGAAGTCATCGAGTCATTGGATACATCAAGCTTCATTACCGCCCTTAGGCGTTTCTTTTCAATCCGGGGCCAAGCAAAACAGATCCGCTCAGACTGTAGGACCAATTTTATTGGGGCCTGCAAAGAACTAAAGATCCCTTCAAACACTGGCAGTAGCGTCGTATAGAAGTACTTGTCAGATCAAGGTTGTATTTGGATATTCAACCCACCCCCACGCCTCGCACATGGAATGAGCCTGGGAGAGGATGATAGGCGTAGCAAGGAGAATCTTATATTCTATGTTTCTTCAGTGCAGAAACTCTGAGCTTACTCATGAAGCCCTCACTACTCTCATGGCAGAAGTAGCGGCGATTATTAACGCAAGACCCTTGGTTCCAGTCTCTACTGACCCAGAGGACCCTTTCATACTTACTACTGCCACACTTCTTACACAGAAAGTGAGCATCTCTTCTGCTCCAGCCAGCAACTTTGAAGTCAAAGACCTCTTCAAACGGCGATGGCTCCAAGTTCAACACCTTGCGAAAAAATTGTGGGACAGGTGGAGAAAACAGTTCTTGTCCTCACTTCAAACAAGACGAAAATCGCATGAGACCCAGCCTAACGTCAAGCCAGGAAGCACTGTGCTTCTCAAAGACGGTCAGGCAGAAATAATTTGTTGGCCTGTGGGACTGATTACTCAGGTCTTCCCCAGCAAGGATGGGAAAATCCGTGAGGTAGAGATTTAGATCTCCAAGCAGGAAAGGGGTAAGCTTTTTCTTCGTCCCATCACAGAGACTGTTCTTGTTTCGCCAGAAACTTAAATAACCAAGGTGTTCATTTTTTGGTTAACTCAGACAATGGGTAAATTGTACAGTGGCATTGAATTATGCCAGACGGGGAGTGTTCTTTTACAGTCTAAAGTAACTTACTTGTATTATTTTCGCCATCTTGTAGTATTTTCTGGTCTTACATTTGAGCTATGAAAAGGGACCTGTCATGTGACCTGTAATCAGGAAGTTAGCTGTACTACTTACCAGATGTTAGTGAAGAGCACATTCCTGCGCAATCCTGATCCATGCTCGCAACATTTGATGCCTTTAGAAGCTTTGTTAGTATGTAACATTTTCCCTTTGTATATATCTTCAAGTTTTATTCATTATTGTGGTTTTGGAATGTTTTGTTTAATTTGTAAAGGTAAATTATACACTGTTAGCTTAACTGCTATGTTACTCTATAGCATAATGCCAATTATCATTGAGATAATAACATAGAGATTTGATTTTCAACTGTCAAAACAGATAACAGTTCAATATATCTTATAAGGGCATGGTTGTCTTTGTATTTGCAGTTTTACACCTTTTTCATGTTAATAAACCATATGGACATGGAAATTGTGTCGACGGAGTATTTATGTGAAGGCGTTTATCTTGCTGTCAAAATATGCACTGCAACGCATACGGAAGACAGTACAATTAGTTAATTTGCAGAATAATGGATATATTAGGATATGGTAATAAATCAATTCTCCACAGCATGTATAAAATAAAATAGTAAATGTATTTGATTGGAATTAAGTTAAACAAAAAAAGCCTTATGATGCAGCCAAAAATATACAAAATGTATTTTTTGTTTTGCGCTACATTGCAAATAATCTGCTTTCATATATTGTGCATTGTATTATCTACACAATGCACAAACACTGAAAGGCTAAAGAACAATAACACAATTATTGCCGGACCGCGTACGCGGAGCCAGCCAAGAAGAACGAATATCTCTTACTGAGTGACTGACTGACTGACTAAGTACCCCTTGTTAAATAGCGTAGTGGTTAAAGAAGCGGACCTGTGAACTATAGGTCCCGAGTTCGTAGCTCCTCGCAGGCGATGCGTAGTACGCATTATGAATGATTCCATATAGACGAAAACTTCGCTGGCTTAAACTGTTAGTATCTACATTATGGTAAGCCTGAAATAAAACAGTTCACGGTTATATTGCGACTGTTTCTGGTGGATTTTTGAAGTACGAATCCGTGCATGCGTTTTGGGTCAGGATAGACAAACACATTTGCTGGCTTAACAACGTAGTTACGATATATTAAGCTTTAACTGAAACTGTATATGGTTATATTGCGACTGTTTCTGGCATGGAATAGTTCATCTTCAGTCTCGCTAGCAATTGCTCAATTCTTATGATTAAATAATGAATAAATGAGTGCCTCTCATGTGGAAGATCTAAGTTCGAATCTGTTGAGAGCAACGACATTTATTAATTATTTCTGGTAGATTCCACGATTCTCTCGTCTTTTCACTTGATGAAAAAGTTAGTTATCGTCGCCTTTATTGATAGTTATTGTATAAATGTAATTCACGAATGAAAGAAAAAAGTATGTTGTTTTGCATTGAAAGAAAAAAATATGTTCTTATGCCATGAAATGAAATAGCTTTGACAGACTCACTAGCAATTGCTCAATTCTTATGACTATTCCAGTGCGTTAGTAGATACCGGTAAAGCTTATTACTGGCTAATATGCTGTTAAAACAGCCAGTGGCAAACACAATACATAGCCGCTATTTGTGGTGGAGGTGAACTTAGTAAGAAACGTTAGTCAGTTTAACTGTATCAATTTCATTCATGAATGGCCAATTACAGTGAGGGAAAAAATTATTTGATCCCCTGCTGATTTTATATGTTTGCCCACTGACAAAGAAATGATCAATCTATAATTTTAATGGTAGGTTTATTTGAACAGTGAGAGAAAGAATAACAACAGAAAAATCCAGAAAAACGCATGTAAAAAATGTTATAAATTGATTTGCATTTTAATGAGTGAAATAAGTATTTGATCCCTCTGCAAAACATGACTCAGTACTTGGTGGCAAAACCCTTGTCGTCCGACATGTTGGTGTATGGAAAAGGGGTGGACTACTCAGTATTGTAGTACCTCCAACAAGATTTCCTATTTCCTGTTTTCCGCTATGCTCTGATTGGTTTTCCGCGATGGAGAAAAAAAAAATAGAACACCGCTCTATCTTTTGCCGTCTGCCGTTCCACCTTGGCAAGCGCTGCCATACCGCTTAACATAACTCATACAAAAATAAATATAATACTTTCAATAAGTGTGCTGGCACATAAAACCTAAAGTGAAACTGGATTCAACACTGTGACAGTTATGTCACATTATTATCTAATTACCTACTTTACATAGGCTACTTAGCTATCCAACAGATGGGAAGCACTTGTAAATAACTGGGCATGGAAGAATAACCTTGTTACCTGTCAGTAGAGATAAAACAAAGCTTCAGATGTCATTATTCACTTGGTGATCATACATCTGAATGATAAATCTCTATGAGAGAAACGCTGGAGTTAAAACATTCATAAAATATGGTGGATCCAATGCTTGATTTAAGATGTGATATTAAAAACTGACAAGCAAATATTCCTGACGTAGGAATTATGAATGCAGTGTTGCCAGTGTTATCATAAAAACATAATGACAAAGTAATCATTGGGACTCGAACCGGGGCTTTGTAAAATAACTGGATAGCCTTCCGCAGTTCTACACGTTGAACCTCTGACCAGGTGATGTTCCTACCCAAATTATACGACAATTCTAACAATAGTCTACGGTATTGGGCCTACCCGTTTGTTATTGATAATGAATGATGTGTAGCAGAAACGTTTTGACATTCATCGGCTTATGAATTTCATTAGTTCTTGATAATTAGGCTGTAGACTAATTTAGTTTCATATGTTTTAAAACATGGTTGGAAAGCGCCATGTCTTTAAAAAAAAACATTAAATGGTTGCGTGACGTTTGACGCTTGAAACGTTACCACGTTTGAAGCTTCAAACGTTATCAAACACGTGATATTGTTGCTCGAATACAAGCCTCGGCCCTTCAGCTTCCTGCAGACTGGATTGAAATTTCGGAGCCAGCCTCCGAGCCAATTTGCACGTCCCATCACTATTGTGAAGATTTGATGGCTGAGTGGGTTGAGCACATATTAGATGCTCTGTGTAAGTGCGTTCGTGTCCTGCCTCACGAGGATATTTTATTTCCACATGCACATCTGTTTCATGTACTTCCATGCTAATTTTCCCAATCTGATATGCTACAGTATATTATATTAAAGTTTAATATATTAGCCGTCTTTTAAGTGAACACAGCCAAAAGAGATGTCTCATTGAAAAGACATGGACACTCTAGTAGCCATTCGCTAACAACTTTGTCTTCCTGATATGCGAGAAATTAAAGACCATAAAAACTAAAGTTTTGAACATTGTTGATTGGTGATTTCATTCGTTCTCCCATTACATAATGCAATAACAATTGCATTATAGCCCATTTGCATCTGTATAATGCTGTGGAATGATTTAATGGCAAAATGAATAGATTATTTGGCTATACAGCTAAGAAGCTTTGTCAGTAGTTTGCAAAGTTGATAAGAAAAATTGTTTAACGATACTGTGATTACTGCAATTTTATTTGTTTATATATATTACATAGCCTACTCAACTTTCAATATTGTAAATGAATCGCCTTGTTTTTGATCAATTACAACAATCCTTGTGAATTGAAGGTTAATCATGAAGGTTAATCATACTATTTAATGCAACGCCTCGCTTAATGTGAGGCAAATGTTCTTTCTTCCTTTTCAGGGAAGCGGGTTAGTTTGGCTCCATTCACCTACAACAACCATGCTCGCCGAAAAGGCTTGGAACGCCCTACTAGTTGGAAAGCGCGTAGTCTTCTATAACAGGCATGTTCCAAAATGTGTGACGTCTGCCCCCACGTGGTATTTTTTTCTCCAAAGCAAGCCTCGGCCTTTTCGCTTCGAGCAAACTGGGTAGACATTTCGAAACAAGGGTCGGAGCCTCGGCTTCATGTGTCCTTGCCTCCCCGGAAAAGCATGACAGAATGACCAACTGAATCCAATGGACGCAGCAGAGGTGGACGGTAGGGGAACTTCTCGGATGGCCGGATTCAGATTTCGAGGAGGAGGACCCCTACAGTCACCCACTGGAGCGCTGGCCATCCCTGTGGCCACCCCAGATTCCTGCCCAGCGAAAACCGCGGCGACGCCGGCCAATGCCAATGGGCTGCCCATAGTCCTGCCCGGCCTAGCTTGAGCCCTTTTCCACAGCCTCCCCAATTCCGTGTGGGCTGGACAGGTAGTTGGCTGGCCATACGCCGCTCCAAACCTGCTCCGTGGCATGCTGCTGCCCCAGTCCCCGCTCCGCAGCCTGCTGCCGCCCCAGTTCCAAGGTGGGGCTGTCGGCACCTCCTGTCCTGGCGCCTTCAGCTCTCTTGACTCCTCCTTATCCCAAGGTGGGGCCACTGCCTCCTCTTCCTGCTCAGGCTCCTGGTCCTCATCCGGCTCCTGATCCTCCGCCAGCGCTTGGTTCTTCCACCGAGGCGGAGCCTCTGCCCCTTCCTGTTCCCGGTCCCCGTCCTGAGGCGGAGCCTTCCGCCTTAATGCCCCGCCCGCCCTCCCCATTGTTGTTTTTTTTTGGTGCGGCCAGGTGTCCGCATCTTGAGGCGGGGGTACTGTGAGGTTCTGTTCTGTTTGATTTGTTTTTTATGAACGTAGCCTGTTATTTTTGGTTTTTGTCTTTTGTTCTTGAATGCTGCCTGTCCTTGTCCTCATTGTTTGCACCTGTGTCTTGTTTGCTCCCTCGTTGTGTCCATATTTAAGTTCCTCCTGCCCAGTGTTTATTATTGGTCATTTTGTGTGTTTGTGTTACTGTTGCCAGTTCCGGCCATCTGTTTCTCTGCCTTTTGTTTCTCTGTAAACTCTTTAAACTACGTTTGCCCTCGACAACCTCTGTGCTTGTGTCCTGCCTCCCCGGAAAAGCATGACACGTAAAAAAATGACACGTTTGCAAACTGGATATTCACTACTGACGGCAGAGCTGCGGAGATTGCCAGCTGCTGGTCGGTTAGTTATTTTAGTAATGTCAATACTTTGTTTTTTAGATGCATTTGATGGGTCCTTGGAACTATGGAACAGAATAAACAAAGTAAACAGCTTAAGTGAACATGAAAACATAATTGTGCTAACTAGCGCTAGCCGGAACAATAATACGTGCAAATATTGTGCAAACTTTTCACCAGTTTGCGTGAGGCTAAATCTAGCTAAAAGGCAATGTTATTGCTTCTTTAGAGCAATAGTTGCTTAGGTTTGGTCAAATAACCCATAATGCATCTTAGTTTTTCTTTGTCTTTTGCAGAGAAAACTAGGTTGTAACACTATTTACAGCAGCAAATGGAATCAGTGAGTGTCTGTTCGGACACATAACTTAGGTTTCTCAAGAAATTGGAGAAACCTTTCTAAAATGTATCTGCACTCTTACAAATAAAAAAAACATTGAATGATTTTCTCAGTCGAATAATTGTTTCTCCGTCATCATCAATCTAACTCACACATAGCTTTCCTTGACTATCTAGCCAACTTGCTGAATGTCAAGTAGAGAAGTACCCAACTCTGCATCACTGTTCAAACAAACTTCAGATCTCGCCATCAAAAATGGCCAAATTCGCTTTGCCCTGTGCTTTGTCTGATGCTTGCGCTACCTCTGTATATTTTCATTTCTGGAGCGTTCAGTGTAGGCTACATGAACCCAAACAAAGCTTGTCATTGGCCCTCACCTCACACACCTTCAAGGAAGTACACGCCTACAAATGTCCCGGCCTTCTACGTTTTACTTGCAATCATGGCACTGGGGATAGTGTCAGTCCTGACACTCTGCCAGAGACAGTTTTTTAACGTTAACTGATGGTATGTGAGGATTATTATTGGATATCTTAAATGGAAAGTGCTGCATAGGGCACCTTCAACAGTAATTAGCCCATTTTGAAGTCACTGTCCCTGTTCAATGTCTATTCATTAATATGGCTACCGTGTCAATAAAATGTTAGAGACCATGGCAACGATGTATACGGATATGAAACATGAATACCTTAATTTAGACAGACGTGTTATTGATCAGAAAAGAGTAAATACTTACCAATCAATTGCTTGCATATAAAATGGTGAAGGACATGATTTAAAACTTTCTGTAGTAACTTTTTGTATTGACGTAGGGATGCATGTATGGACAGAGACAGATACACTGTCCCCTACACAGTTGCATTGTGGGAATAAATGTTTTTATGGACTAATTCAGCTACAGGAAACTGTAATAACCCTACAATTGTGATTACTCCAGTTTAGTTGATTGCAAATATAACATTGGATCTCAGGAATTCATTGCCACCAGTTGCAGTATGTCAATTGTAAGTCAATTGTACTTTATTGTCAATAAAGTACAACTATTATTTAACAGATTATGGTGTTACGTTTTTGTTAGTTGTGGCCAGGAAACACAAGGCAAACCACACAAAGAAATTCTGAATTGTAGGTTCCTGCTCAACAATGAAGACAATAAGTATTATTTAGTGTATGAATAGCATATCATATACTTCCCATTAAATGTTTTGTAACACCTTCATTTCCCAGTTTCTACTGAAATTCACAGTTTATTGGCTTAATTCTCATAATTTAAACAACTACTCCTAGATCTAATGTTTCCCACATATTTTCTGAACTGTAAAAAAGTCAGTCACTGGGCATTGCATCTTATGTTTAAATGAATGCATTCAGAAACAACTAATTTCAGACCATGTACATTCATTCAACTAGCTGGGAGAAGATCGCTTGAATGAATCAACAACCAAAAATGATTGAATGAGTACCAAACTCAATTCAGGTGTACTCTGATCCTGCTGACAAGGTTATTGATAGCAAGCAATCATTGCCAACAAGTCAAAGAATTTGCGTTCACACATGAAATAATGGCAGATGAATAGATTGTGTTGAAATGCATTTATTCAAATCTGAAAAGTCAATTGATGCTCTAACATGTCAGCAGAAAAACAAGGCAGAAGACAAAAAGTCCAGTGTAAAAGCTACAATTTTTCAAGCAGGGTATGAATTGTCAGTATGGAAATAGTAAAAAATAAAGAAAATTGTAACCATTTTAGCATATGTAGCATAGAAAAGTCTACTTCTCAAATTAGAATGAGATGTTGCTAGTAAAAGCTGTTTAATTTAGGCCATAAGATTGTAAAACATATGAAAGATTGTGAAGTACTGACATCTAGTGGTAGATCTGTAAAGTTACCTGCACCAGCCATCTTCAGAGATGGTCTGATCCTTAGAACAGTCTGAAACACACAAGGCTTGTTAGAGTAAAATAAATCGTTTTCTACTAAGACCAAGTCAGCAACTGTTACTGATGTGTTCAGAAAACCAAATGTCACCACTGTACAATCAATAATTCCAGCAATAATCTAACTACTTTATTATTTGTCTGACTCCTGTTATGCGCAACTAAAATATATCCGAGGGGATTTCGGCTGGATTTCACTACGTGGACATTTTGGGTCCTAGATTCATTTCTGAAACGGATATCATGGAGTATTGCATATCCTGGTATTCACAACACCCTCAGCTACAATAATAACACATAAAAACCGACTTCTGGGTCACTGTTTAGAAAACCAATCTGTTGGAAAGGCAAAAGAATATTTTACAGAAAACATTTCTGCCATTCAGTATGATAAAATTTGATTGAAACCATTATGAAGTTTTATTTCAATGGTACTTCCTGATAGTTCCATGCCTTTACTGTCATATTACATTGCATTAGGTCGAAACTAATGAATAAAACAAATAATACAAGGTAAAAAAATATAGGGACCCCAAAAAATATTTGGTTCTTCAACATAGAAATAAAATAGAATTAAATGAATTATGAAGAAAGAAAATCAATTCTGTCTGCGTGTAATGACACCAAATGGCAGAGGATCGGTAGCCTAGTTTGGACTTTGTATTATTTATAAAATCAGTAAAATGACCAACTTTTTTCCAAAAACCCAAGAACATCGTCATACAATGTTGACAGAAGAACATTTTTATATCATATTTATAATACAAATTATGTATTACAGCGCAATGGATCATAAATAGCGATGTATAGTGGGGCAAAAAAGTATTTAGTCAGCCACCAATTGTGCAAGTTCTCCCACTTAAAAAGATGAGAGAGGCCTGTAATTTTCATCATAGGTACACTGCAACTATGAGAGACAAAATGAGAAAAAAAAATCCAGAGAATCACATTGTAGGATTTTTAATGAATTTATTGGTAAATTCCTCGGTAAAATAAGTATTTGGTCA
>JACXGI010011188.1:0-12248 GCA_016801175.1 Esox masquinongy | reverse complement strand
CCCAAAACCTCAAACGGTCACACTCCAAACTCCACTATGGCCAAGACCAAAGAGCTGTCAAAGGACACCAGAAACAAAATTGTAGACCTGCACCAGGCTGGGAAGACTGAATCTGCAATAGGTAAGCAGCTTGGTGTGAAGAAATCAACTGTGGGAGCAATTATAAGAAAATGGAAGACCTACAAGACCACTGATAATCTCCCTCGATCCGGGGCTCCATGCAAGATCTCACCCCGTGGGGTCAAAATGATCACAAGAATGGTGAGCAAAAATCCCAGAACCACACGGGGGGACCTAGTGAATGACCTGCAGAGAGCTCGGACCAAAGTAATAAAGGCTACCATCAGTAACACACTACGCCGCTAGGGACTCAAATCCTGCAGTGCCAGACGTGTCCCCCAGCTTAAGCCAGTACATGTCCAGGCCCGTCTGAGGTTTGCTAGAGAGCATTTGGATGATCCAGAAGAGGATTGGGAGAATGTCATATGGTCAGATGAAACCAAAATAGAACTTTTTGGTAAAAACTCAACTCGTCGTGTTTGGAGGAGCAAGAATACTGAGTTGCATCCAAAGAACACCATACCTACTGTGAAGCATGGGGGTGGAAACATCATGCTTTGGGGCTGTTTTTCTGCAATGGGACCAGGACGACTGATCCGTGTAAAGGAAAGAATGAATGGGGCTATGTATCGTGAGATTTTGAGTGAAAACCTCCTTCCATCAGCAAGGGCATTGAAGATGAAATGTGGATGGGTCTTTCAGCATGACAATGATCCCAAACACACCACCCGGGCAACGAAGGAGTGGCTTCGTAAGAAGCATTTCAAGGTCCTGGAGTGGCCTAGCCAGTCACCAGATCTCAACCCTATAGAAAATCTTTGGAGGGAGTTGAAAGTCTGTGTTGCCCAGCGACAGCCCCAAAACATCACTGCTCTAGAGGAGATCTGCATGAAGGAATGGGCCAAAATACCAGCAACAGTGTGTGAAAGCCTTGTGAAGACTTACAGAAAACGTTTGACCTCTGTCATTGCCAACAAAGGGTATATAACAAAGTATTGAGATGAACTTTTGTTATTGACCAAATACTTATTTTCCACCATAATTTACCAATAAATTCATTAAAAATCCTACAATGTGATTTTCTGGATTTTTTTTCTCATTTTGTCTCTCATAGTTGAAGTGTACCACTCCATCCACCAGCTTGTTGTCTTCCCACAGTGCATCCTGGTGCCATCACTTTCCCAGGTAAACGGCGCACATGTACACGGCTGTCCACTTGATGTAAATAAAACTTTAAAAAAGAAAGCAGGAAGCACAAATTTGAATGTGTCATAAACCCTTCTTCATCCACTGACATGCATGCTAACAAACACACATACTGACCCCTGACTACTGACTGACCCCTCACCTTCTAGTGTCTCTAAACCTGATTTGGGGACTCTCTTTCAAGCTCACTGTCAGAGGGAATGACCCTAAATGTTTAATCATTTTCCTTCTGGCCATTAAATGTTCTTGTTTTCATTTCCTGTAAGTATTAGTAGATAGTAAAGTAAAACATTGATTATGGTCATAATTATGCATCTGATCACATCTACACACTAGCATGATATTGCCTGAACAAAAGTGCTCTAACTGCACAATGTTGCCCTGAGGCAACGAACCAAAAAACACAGTTTTAGTATATGAATAGAAACAAAATAAGTCTTTAAGAGCCAAGACGACTGAACGGGCAACGTCATGCTTCAGTGTAAACTATGGTTGCTGCTTGACATGTGCTGTTTGCTGTGTTCTGACTAAAGCTATGTTATGAACCTAAAATGGTGTTAATATACAATTAGCTCAGAAGTTAAGACACTACAGTCCTTTTTGAAAAAATCACTGTTGATTGATAGGGGACACAGATTTCGGCGGTCGGTGTCTCCCAGGATCTGTGCCCCCAATGCAATGTTCTTTTACAGATTCCGTCTCCCCTATGTCCTCCATATATACGACACACTTATACAACATATTGTTCAGGATGATTTACATGAGGACATCTTATGCGCCCTGTCATTGCCAACAAAAACAACTGAATACCCGACCTGTCCTTACGGGGTAGTGCAGACATTACTGCTTTTTCCTACCACCTATGTGTGAAACTGTTTTTTCCGCGTTGGCAGACATCAAGATAAGTTTGCGGCGTAAACTGGATGTTAGAAACCTTCCGCAATTATCACTGAGTCCCATCAGACCTTGCTATGACAAGCTCGTGACAGGGAAGGCCCAGGGATCTCATTCATAGGTGATTGTTAATATTTATTTTAGTTGTGCGTAACAGTAGTCAGACAAATAATAGTCAGAAAATTGCTGGAATTACCGTCAGATTGTACTGTGGTGACATTTGGTTTTCTGAACCAATCAGACCATCAGACCATTCTTGATGTTGATTTATTCAATCGATCTACTCCCAGCTAGTTCAATGAAGTTGAAATGTACATGGTCTGAATTTAGTTGTTTTTGAATGCATTCATTTAAACATAAGATGCAATGCCCAGTTACTATTTTTACAGTTCAGAAATTCTTTGGTAAAATTAGTCCAAGGAGTAGTTGTCTTAAACTTTGAGAATTAAGACATTTAACTGTGAATTTCAGTAGAAACTGGGAACTGAAGGTGTTCCAAAACTTTCGATGGGGAGTATATAATATGGTATTCATACACTAAAACATATTTATTGTCTTCATTGTTGAGCAGGAAGCTACAATTCAGAATTGTGGTTTGCCTTGTGTTTCCTGGGCACACCTAATAAAAACATAACACCATAATCTGTGAAATAATAGTTGTATTTTATTTTTTTCTAAAATTCTACAATTGACATTCTGAAATTGGTGTTACTGAATGCCTGACATCCAGTGTTATATTTGCAACCAACTAAACTGGAGTAATTACAATTGCGTGGTTATTACAGTTTTCTATAGTTGAATTAGGATCAAAAACATTTATCCCCACAATGCAATTGTGTAGGGGACAGTGTATCTGTCACTGTCTGACATGCATCCCTACGTCAACACAAAATGTTACTACAGAAAGTTTTAAATCTTGTCCTTCACCATTTTATATGCAAGCATTGATTGGTACGTACTCTTTTCTGATCAATAACACATCGGTTTAAATTAAGGTATTCATAGGTTTCACATCCGTGTGCTTTGTTGCCATGGCCTCTAACATTTTATCGACACAGTAGCCATATTTATGACCAGACATTGAACAGGGTTAATGACTTCAAACAGGCTAAATACCGTTAAATCTGTCCTATGCAGCATTTTCCATTTAAGATATATACGATAATAACCCTCATCATCAGTAAAAAATTGTTAAATTAAAACAAATTAAATCCGAATTGAATTGAGACTTAGTGAATCGAAATTGACTTGGGAGATTAGATTTAGTAGAAAACAAAGATGCCATCATTATCAACATTTAATCAAATGTACTTTGACAGATGGCAATGATGTCATTAGCTAGCAAATTCTGTCAAAAATAACAAGTGATGCTAATGTTAGTAATAGCTCAAATTTGGTGGTTTCCCCCGAATATTAACTCTAGTTAATACGGCATCTAACATTAAATTTGATGATATCTAAATTATGATAAAAGGTTTGGCTACTTGTCTTAGTGGTATGGTGTTTTCAAGCCTTAGAAATTCACTTTATATCAAATTTTTATCAGCTTCCTTTGAGCAAACAACTTAGTAGAATTCTCAGTTGCTCATCACAGCCTCAATAAGAATGTTCAGAACAGTATTGTGATGAATCGTGAAAGATATGACAATAATGATTTTTTTTCTTAAACATGAGGCTTAAAGGCCTATACCCCAACATTCAGATTTACATAGAAAACACAATGTGCCTTTAACAGTAGGCATCTTAATGTTCCAGTAGCATCCCAATTTGGTTCCTAGATAACATTAGCAGGACTGGATTTTTTGAGAACGGCCTGTCGTCTTTCCTCTTTATCCTTCATGAATTTTTTCTCCTGTGGAAGTAAACCGTCTCCTCTTGCAATCTTGTCCAGAATCTCAGACTTTTGCTTCATTCTTTGCAACCCTAAAATCCGATCCTCAAAGCCAGGTGTCCGTTGGTCCTCCTCTGCGTGAATTAGTATTTCAATGTACTCTATATTGGAAAGAGAGCTTAGATTTAGTGCAATCTCATTAAGCCTTTTTAGACAGTCAGAAGACTGCTTGATCAAACTCATCAGTGCGTCCTCAATCGATTGGTACTCAAAATCCAGCTTATCCAGCATTTCCATGGTTGACATAAACTTGCCGTATGCCTTCATGAAGTTGTTCTTTAGTTCTTGAATAGTCTTTTTCTCTGTCTTTGTTTCATATGTCAACAAGGCTTTTTCCCTGTCATGATCACTGAAAGAGCATTTTCCCGGACATACGATGCAGCTGCCATCGTCATTCATCACCGCACAACTTTTAATATCTTCGTTTGGGAGAAAACAAGAGGTGTGGCACGTGAAATTGCATACTTTGCAGTTTGTAGCAAAGCCTTCTGATAATTTGCTTCTTTTTACCATCAGTACTTCTATCTCTGTTTCAAAGGTTTCATTCTGTTTCATGTTTTCTTGCTCATACTCAAGACAGGCTTTGAGGCTTTTAATTTCACTCAGCTTTGACAGACCAGCAGTGATCTGAGGGGTAAGCCGTGTCATGGTCTTTTTCAGAAGCTCACGTTCTTCCAGCACTTTCTTCGTCAGGGTGAGGTCTTTGCTTTCAATGCTTTCCAATGCTTTAAAAAATTTCTTAACCTCCTTGAAAGTTGACTTCCATTGCTCTGGACACTGTATGTTATCAATAACATCATTATCTTCATCATCATCTTCAGAGCTACTCTGTGTCTCCTTCTTTTCAAAAACAATAGCGTTGCTGAATTTGAAATGGGTTGGAAAACCCTTCTTGTCCTTCTTACAGGGCAGATCTGCAGAAGAACAGGAATGTCCTTCCCATCAGCAAATGTCACAAGCATCAAGATGTTTTAAGCAACATCTTTTCCAAAAATGGACAGGATGGAATCAAAGATGTATCTCTGGGAAGGACTGAGACGAACAAGGGCTGCCTGAACTACAAAGCAGACTGCATCAGTATGATCGATCCCTAAAGGGTTACACAAGAAATCCTTTAGCATCTGGCTAAGGTGTTCATCATATGCCATTCCTCTGGTGTCTCCGAACCCTGGTGTGTCAACAATGGTCAATGAATAAGGAATCGGAAAGCCTGGCTGATTGTAAAGCTCATATGATGTCACAATCATAGTCTGGCTCTCTGCCTGCGACCGGTTGGTCACCTCATGGATAAGCTTAAAGCGGTGACCTTCTTCCCACTTTACTCCAAGAATGGCGTTTACCATGACATTGACCAGAGTGGTTTTTCCTGCCCCTGTGGCCCCCAAAAGCAATTATTATTCCCCTGCTCAACTTTCCTGCCAAATGTGTACTGGTCAAAACTTTCCTTTATAACAAACTTCTGTTCCAGATTCAGCCTGTAGATTGAGAGGTTCTCTTTCTCCACCCTTGTAGATTGTTTGATGAATTTCTCACTATTAGCTCCTGTCGATTGTTTCCTCTTTATTACGTCAGACACCCCGATGGTAGTCACCACGGTCTCAGGGCTGGGTAGACTCTTCCCTGCTTCACCACAATTAGCAGAGACTCTGATGCTGTATCTAGTGTTAGCCTGTAGTCCTTCCAGTGTGCACTCTCTAGTGGTGGTTTTGGTGGTGTGCCACAATATAACATCTACAGCCATTGTGTTTTGTCTGAATTCAACCACATAACCATTAACTGCAACATCATCTCCTATCATTGTAGGAATGTCCCAGTTCACTCTGATACTTCCTGAATCTATACACTTCTCCGTGGGTGGTCCAGGGGGACTACATGGTTCTGTAGTATTCAGTCCAGTCACTGCAGAGGCTCACACCAGGTTTACACACTGCCCTGCAGCTAAATTGGTACTCCTTGTAAGGCTGCAAATGCCTGATGCTGACCTGGTTAGTAATAGCATCCGTGTTGATTTCGGTCCACTCAGTGTCAGTTCCTTTAGCCTGGTACAACACCTGGTATGACTCCACTGAGTTAACACCAAGTTGGGAGGAGATGATTTGCAAGTGGATACAGTCATGCTCCATACTCTTGATGATGGGAACCCCCGGCTTCGATGGCAGCTCATACTGCGAAGTTAGAAGTGTCCCTCTTTCGTAGATGTGAATGGAACACGCAGTGACAAGTTTGTTTGGAATTGATGCAATACAAAATGCAAGATTTTCTCTCTCTTTGTTTGACTCTTTGAAGTCTAGAAAGAGTATGGTTTGCCAGGTTTGGGCAGTTACCTTCCGAGAGCGAAACCACTTTTCTGCTGCTGATTTCTTAGCTGCATCAAGATCATAAGGTATCAGTGAGGAATTAAAGTCTTCCTGCAAGTATTTCTCCAAGTCTAACTCAAAATCATCTTTGTCCCACAAAGTGGAGAATGCAAAACACACCACATAATTATTAGCTTGATCAAGCACAATTCCATCCAGTTCACTGCTTGAGTACACAACCTGTACCTCCTTCATTATGTCAAGATAAGAACTGACAACGTTCATCTCTCTTTCTCTGTCTTCCAAGTATGCAGACATGAGATCATTCTGAAATGGAGAGCGTTCCTTGCTGATAAGCATTTCTATCAGTTCTTCTTCCATTCCTCCTCCTCTTATCTTGGGAAGAATCTTGCCAAGACCTTTCTCGAACACCACCTTGTACTCTAAGCACAAGTCCCTGAACTTCTTGAGCTTTGCTTCAATTTCAGGGAACTTGATGGCCATGTCTTCCTTCGTCATGTCTTGGCATATTATATCAGTGTTGTCCAATCCGTCCAAGATTCGCTGTGCGCGACGCACCAAGCTAACATTTATCTGCCTTACTAGCTGGGCAGCTGCTGAGTCAAGGTTTTTGAGAGGATAGAGCCAGACATTCATGGGCACAGCATGATCTCCGTTCTCCCCTAGCATACTTGGCAGGTCAGCATACACCTTAATGGCATCTTCAAATGTGACAGGATTCTTTTTTAGTGCAAAATCACCATGGAAAGTGCAGCTAAATCTGTTGGCCTCGCTCTTCTCCTCCTCACTCATCTTCAGTGATGCCTGCCCTCTATTGATATACTGGGTATCTTTTTGATTGCAGCCTGCAGGTTTCCCTGTATGTCCTGATGGGATTCTGATGAAGAATACTCACGGTTGAAAACAAAGAAGGCCTGTGCTCCGTAGAGAATGGCGGTCACCACGTGGGTTGCAGAACCCTCTGTGATGACATTACTGTGTTTCACATTTCCTGTGCCCAGGTGGTCCATGGTCAATTGCTTGAAGCGAGTGGTGGTACGGTACTGCAGAGAGACCCTAGACAGATGTTGGGATTTTATTTTGTTGTTTAAGAAACATGCAGAACCCTTCACACTAACTAAGCCACCAAGAAAACTGGCCTCAAGAGACGCAGACACATTTAAAGCTTCTGACTTGGCTTCACTTGAGTCAGAAGCAATGATTTTGAAGTCAGTGTTTGGTCTTTGTGAGACATTGATGTGTTTCTTCAGTGTCTCCGCATCCCAGAGTGTTATACCTGCAGTTTGTAGAAAGGAGATAAAACAATATTCAGAAAATATTGTAAATGCAATCTGTTCTCTATTTAAACATGGTTATATTCAAAGGACTCTTTGAAAATAAATATTAAAACAAATTGTTGTGACATGACATCACCTATCTATTCCATCTTCTATGAAAGCATTACTACTACTCTATATGACTTCATTTTTTTTTTACATCAATGAGTTCCTTAAAAACAAAATCAGAGGAAAAGACAGGATCTTGTTCTCCACAATTCCAGGATGAGTTCCACCATATGAATAGAACAGCCTTCCACTCAGTGTAGGGCACAAAATGGCAACGCAGGCTGTTGTGTCAAGGTGACCCAGTCAAATGCACAACAAAATAATTCTACAGTACGACAACGATGGAAGAAACACCTAGACAATGTGATGAAGCTGTTGTGGATGGATAGCTCATTGGTGATTGTTGACTGTACTCCATTGAAGCAAAGTAAATTTGCCAATGCTAAAGACTGCGCATGTGGCAAAGGTGCCCTAGAATGACCCTGGAAAAGCTGCTGCCTCATGGACAGATATTTAAGAAACTCTGTGCAGGTTTAAGCAACTCTGCTCATTCTTTCACATCAGCCAATCAAATTCAAATGTGCAAGCCTAACCTTAATTTGATTGTAAAGATATTTAACCAACAAAGTAGCTGTGTTTAAAGATGCATTCCAGCACTTTTTGCGAATAACTAACTTTAGTTAAATCTCCCATTTTTGGCAGGATTTGTTGTTCAAACGGTTTGTGCATGAATAAGAATGAATGAATAAGTAGAATCACCATCATACAGTGAGGGAAAAAATTATTTGATCCCCTGCTGATTTTGTACGTTTGCCCACTGACAAAGAAAAATGATCAGTCTATAATTTTAATGGTAGGTTTATTTGAACAGTGAGAGACAGAATAACAACAGAAAAATCCAGAAAAACATGTCAAAAATGTTATAAATTGATGTAGAAGTGTATGAATGTATGCTTGCTATATTTAGCTTACAAGAGAAAATCTGTTTATCCGTACACAGGAAGTCAAAGCGCGACAGTTACCCGCCAATGCTATGTTGTGTATTCTGTCCTGCGATGTCTTTAAACTAGAGGATGACCGGAATATTCTTTGAGATTGAGTTGTTTCTAAGACCGAGTAAGATTGAGTCTGTAACATCACGAAAAATAGACTATCAAATGCTGCAATGATTAATTCAATACCACTCTCCATTGACGACTGGGTACGCAATCATTATTTCATTACTATGCGAACGGATGATTTCTAACACACATTTGATATTTTAAGTTAATTGGCGGATGCAAAAGAATGGACAGAATTGTCTAAACCTGGGTAGAGTACTTAAACAGCCTGTTAGGCAGCAATGTCGGATGGTGGCCCATTTATAGCAATGTTTTTATTTTTACTGATTAAACATATTACATCCAAGCTAGCGAGACAATCAAATATTTTTCTGTGAGCCAATATATTTTTTTTAATACTTCATTGTCAAAGCCCTCTATGGCGCTGTCTATCCAAATATCCAACTCTATAGTGGTGTCAAACACCTTCAATTAATTTAAGAAAAGGGTTGTTGATCATCTCCAAACTTAACAGTACAGTAATTATTTCTTGTACCTGGGATGAGCAGATCCTTGCGGCAGTCATACAGCATCCCCAGTAGGAACGGGAGGCCCAGAGAGGCCAGCTCAATGGTCTCACTATCAGACATGACTTGGTGTTCTGTAAAACATCAGATCAGGGGTTACTTCTCCATCAAATGGACTAGGATTTCACCATAGTTTGGCCATCAAAGTAAAAGAAATGCTTTCCAGGCATTGAGCAATTCAGAGGTGGAAAATCCATGGCGTCACATTTCACAATATGCTATTCATTACTTCAGTCCTAGTCTGGAGTTAGCATCGTTGACTTCGTCAAAATACATGACTTGAAACTGTGATACCAGAACTAGTAAAAGCTGCATTGCTAAGCTGTCACGTTATCAACAGTTTTCTTGATGGCATACTGCTAATGTAGCTGCTGTATTTCATTTTCTCCATATTGGTATTATATTCACTAGCCACATCATCTTTGTTCAGTGGTGATGTCATGAAAATTAAAAAATAACACAGCTAATCCATTATTTTTTTTAAATTTATTAAAGCTTTATTTCAACAAGGAACACAGACTGAGACAAAGGTCTTTTTTACAGCTGGGTCTGGGTGCGTATGCATCTTTACACATACATTTTAGGTTCAATGATGAAAAACAAACAGAAAAGAATACACAGTGTACAGACAAAACAAGACACTAACAGATAGCACAAGACAAAGTACATTGCTTTCAAACATCAGTGTTATTCCCTCAATGGCCTCAGGTTTTCGGTAGATATTGGGCCTGGCAAGGTCTGCGCTATCCCTTAGGTGTACTAAAACAAATGCAGCGCACATGTCCTCGAAGCGCGCACACACACACGCGCACACGCACGTTTTATATATACTTATGATTATTGTTATTTTTTGTTGTCGCCACTAACACTTCTTTTTTTAGCCTAAGAGCCATCCATACTTAGCACTTGATTTTAGACGGAGCTGTCAGGATTGCAATACTCACACGCACTTTTTGTTAACCGGTAACTTGCCGTGAGTTGACTTGCCGTGAGTGCTTCACAGGTATTTTTTCTCCAATATAGCATTGGAGAGTAAGCATTTATGTTGTGAATCGTGTTACTCGCCACTGGTTTTAGAATCCTGGCTAACAACGCATTAGTAAGCTACTCATCCGTTAGTACAATGTTACGTGAATCCACCTGCTAACACCTTTTTGTAGCATCGTAGGTTGTCACGATTTCATGTATTTGTTCACCTAACTTTAGCATTAATGTCATCGCCAGTCGCATTTCCACCAAAACATATTCCAATAGTGGATTTAATAAACAACTTCCTTGCTCTGCATAAATTACAAATGTACCCTGTTTAATGTTTATAGATAAACATCTCTAGCCACCTTGACTAACTTTTGCCAGTGCCAATCTTTGCTTTTGCCATTGCCCCCACCCCGAGACAAAAAATGTAGAAATGTATTTACGCATGTAAAGCCGATTGAACTGCGTTGACCTGTGATGACACCTTGAACTCGTTGTTGTGTTCCTCAAACCATTCCTGAACCATTATTGCTTTGTGGCAGGGCACATTATCCTGCGGAATACCGTTGCCATGAAAGGGTGCACATGGACTACAGCAATGCTTAGGCAGGTGATACGTGTCAAAGTAACATCCGCATGAATGGCAGGACCCAAGGTTTCCCAGAAGAACATTGCCCAAAGCCTCACATTGCATCCTGGTGCCATGTGTTCTCCAGTTAAGCAATGCACACGCAACCCGGCCATCCACCTGATGTAAAAGAAAACGTAATTCTTCGTTTCCTTTTAGAGAGTTTTGGAGATGCTCCGACCCAGTCATCTGGCTATCACAATTTGGCCCTTGTCAAAGTCGCTCAGATCCTTACCCTTGCCCATTTTTCCTGCTTCTAACACATCGACTTTGAGAACAGAATGTTCACTTTTTGCCACTGACAGGTGCCATGATAACGAGATTATCAGTGTTATTTACTTCACCTGTCAGTGGTCATAATGTTATGGCTGATCGGTATATACAGGTGCTGGTCATATAATTAGAATATCATCAAAAAGTTGATTTATTTCAGTAATTCCATTCAAAAAGTGAAACTTGGATATAATATTAATTCATTACACACAGACTGATATATTTCAAATGTTTATTACATTTAATAGTGAAGATTAAAACTGACAACTAATGAAAATCCCAAATTCAGTATCTCCGAAAATTAGAATATTACTTAAGACCAATACAAATAAAGGATTTTTAGAAATGTTGGCCAACTGAAAAGCATAAACATGAAAAGTATGAGCATGTACAGTTCTCAATACTTAGTTGGGGCTCCTTTTGCCTGAATTACTGCAGCAATGCGGCGTGGCATGGAGTCGATCAGTCTGTGGCACTGCTCAGGTGTTATGAGAGCCCAGGTTGCTCTGATAGTGGCCTTCAGCTCTACTGCATTGTTGGGTCTGGTGTATCGCATCTTCCTCTTCACAATACCCCATAGATTTTCTATAGGGTTAAGGTCAGGCGAGTTTGCTGGCCAATTAAGAACAGGGATACCATGGTCCTTAAACCAGGTACTGGTAGCTTTGGCACTGTGTGCAGGTGCCAAGTCCTGTTGGAAAATTAAATATGCATCTCCATAAAGTTGGTCAGCAGCAGGAAGCATGAAGTGCTCTAAAACTTCCTGCTGCGTTGACCTTGGACCTCAGAAAACACAGTGGACCAACACCAGCAGATGACATGGCACCCCAAACCATCACTGACTGTGGAAATTTTACACTGGACTTCAAGCAACGTGGATTCTGTGCCTCTACTCTCTTCCTCCAGACTCTGGGACCTTGATTTCCAAAGGAAATGCAAAATTTACTTTCATCAGAGAACATAACTTTGGACCACTCAGCAGCAGTCCAGTCCTTTTTGTCTTTAGCCCAGGCGAGACGCTTCTGACGCTGTGTCTTGTTCAAGAGTGGCT
>JACXGI010011187.1:6366-25731 GCA_016801175.1 Esox masquinongy | reverse complement strand
CACACACACACACACACACACACACACACACACACACACACACACACACACACTCCCATGAAGCAATTCTCAAGTATACACTTGTTTACCACAGATTAAGAATTTTAAAAGAATCTCAGTCTTATCTACCATTTACCCAGTACTTTTTGACTCTTAGGGAATGTGTACATGCACTTTTGTGGAGAATCGGAATGTGGCTTTAAACTGCCTGTAGCGCAAGTAAACGCCACGTCCCCCCTCCTCTCCCACCATCAGTCACGCTCAGCGGCCCCAAAAATGTTCAGTGGGCCGTAACAGATGAGCACTGACATGAGCAGTATGAATTTTTCAGCTATGTCATGTTCTCGTTCTGGCATGTGGCAGGTTCTGATTGTTAAGCCTCTGGCATGAGCTGCTGAATATGTTTAAGACTAATTTAGGGCAAAAGTGTAAAAAAATATATTTAAACTTTGAACTATCACCAATCATGCCGTCATGCACAATCATATAAAATAATTTGAATCTTAAAATCAAAATGAAGCAATAAGCACTGCAAAATAATGTTGCACTGTATCCTACCCATAGTATATACTGTATCATGTTTGCAGATGAAAGCTGCTGAAGTCGTAAAGAGTCTTTTTATGAACTGGCCCGGTTTTCAACTGGTCTAGGAACATAAAGCAATGTTATGTCCCCAGAAGCTGGTTTGTGCCTGGAGCAATATACTAGAAATGAGAACTGTATAATGTGAGCCACATGGTTTTCCGGTAAGGTACTAGCTAACAAGCTGTGACAAAGTCTCTTACAAATTGCTAAAGAACCATATGACCTTGGCGAATGTGGCAGTTGGTACGTATATTTTTCTCAGACGTTGATCTAGAGTGGAAATTACATACTTTTAAAGTGCCATACATTTTACAAAAATATTGTGCTTAAATGCCAGGGTCCAGAGGGTCAGACGCATAACTATACCTTTGTATGAGCCATAAGTATTCAAAATAGAAAAGAGAATTTCCTTTGTTATTGGTTTGGCATTATTTAATGTACTGTAAGCCCTGACCTCCCTTCTTAATGCTCCATTAGTTAAGCCTGTTAGGTCATAGGCCACAGCTCATTCAGTCAGGTAAGTCTACGGAGCAACAGGTTTTTGACTGTATAAATATATAGTTTCAACATTTGAAAGTCTGTCCAATTCATTTTCTCAAGTAAAAAGTCACATAATAAACTCCTAAGGTTAAACCTTAGCCCAGATTTAACAAACTCTTGTGTGAACACAGGCTAAGCCAACACAGGACCAGTCTTAACCTGTGGCTAAGGTAGCCCGGTGCTAAAAACAATGCAGCGTGAAAAGGCCTATTGAAGCTGCACTCATGACGCCAGTCTTGGCTTATAAGTAGAATGACACCAGCTAGAAATACCAAAGAAAAACACTGCTTGGGTATGAAACATTAGAATGGTGAGAAGCTGAACATAAGTATACTTTTAAGTATGATGTGCCACTATGGTCCCTTAGCTGCTACCAGATCATAGACCTATGGGGGTTTACCTATCATAGAATTCTATGTCAAGTTTAGCCCCAGACAAGTTCATATATTATGGTAAATCACATGTTGTTATCAGTCAGTGAACAGTGCCTTAAAGAGAGAATGGTTTCATCTTGGATTCTTGGCCATTTAAACATGGCACCCTTAAAGGTACAGTGGATATAAAAAGTCTACACACCCCGGTTAAAATGCCAGGTTTTGGTGATGTAAACGAATGAGACAAAGATAAATCATGTCAGAACTTTTTCCACTTTTAATGTGACCTATAATGTGAACAATTCAATTGAAAAACAAACTGAAATCTTCAAGGGGGAAAAATGAAAAATAAAAACCTTACAATAACCTGGTTGCATAAGTGTGCACACCCTCTTATAACTGGGGATGTGGCTGTGTTCAGAAGTAACCAATCACATTTAAACTCATGTTAAATAGAAGTTATTACACACCTGCCATCATTTAAAGTGACTCTGATTAATCACAAATAAAGTTCAGCTGTTCTAGTAGGATTTCCCTGACATTTTCTTAGTTGCATCTCAGAGCATAAGCCATGGTCCGCAGAGAGCTTCCAAAGCATCAGAGGGATCTCATTGTTGAAAGATATCAGTCAGGAGAAGGGTACAAAAGAATTTCCAAAGCATTAGATAGAGCATTGAACACAGTGAAGAGAGTCATCATCAAGTGGAGAAAATATGGCACAACAGAGACATTACCAAAAAATGGACGCCCTTCCAAAATTGATGAAAAGACGAGAAGAAAACTGGTCAGGGAGTCTTCCAAGAGGCCTACAGCAACATTAAAGGAACTGCAGGAATTTTTGGCAAGTACTGGCTCTGTGCTACATGTGACAACAATCTCCCATATTCTTCATATGAATGGGCTATGGGGTAGGGTGGCAAGACAGAAGCCTTTTCTTACAAAAAAAACATCCAAGCCTGGTTGAAGTTTGCAAAAACAAACATCAAGTCCCCCAAAAGCACATGGGAAAATGTGTTATGGTCTGATGAAACCAAGGTTGAACTTTTTGGCCATAATTCCAAAAGGTATGTTTGGCGCAAAAACAACACTGCACATCACCCAAAGAACACCATATCCACAGTGAAGCATGGTGGTGGCAGCATCATGCTTTGGGGCTGTTTTTCTTCAGCTGGAACCGGGGCCTTAGTCAGGGTGGAGGGAATTATGAACAGTTCCAAATACCAGGCAATTTTGGCGCAAAACCTTCAGGCGTCTGTTAGAAAGATGAAGATGAAGAGGAAGTTCACCTTTCAGCATGACAACGACCCAAAGCACACATCCAAATCCACAAAAGCATGGCTTCACCAGAAGAAGATTAATGTTTTGGAATTGCCCAGCCAGAGCCCAGACCTGAATCCAATTGAACATCTGTGGGGTGATCTGAAGAGGGCTGTGCACAGGAGATGTCCTCGCAATCTGACAGATTTGGAGCGCTTTTGCAAAGAAGAGTGGGCAAATATTGCCACGTCAAGATGTGCCATGCTAATAGACTCCTACCCAAAAAGACTGTGTGCTGTTATAAAATGAAAAAGGTGTTTCAACAAAGTATTAGTTTAAGGGTGTGCACACTTATGCAACCAGGTTATTGTGAGTTTTCTATTTTTCCCTCTCAAAGATTTCAGTTTGTTTTTCAATTGAATTGTTCACGTTATAGGTCACATTAAAGGTGGAAAAAGTTCTGACATGATTTATCTTTGTCTCATACTTTTACATCACAAGAACCTAGCATTTTAACAGGGGTGTGTCGACTTTTTATATCCACAGTAACGGATCCATCCTGAAAGCATTGTATCCACTGGTCTTGCAAGAATGATTGCATTTTAGGCTGAATATGTTTTTTTTTTTTGCTACTTTAGAGACAACTATTCTTTATTAGTCTTGAGCACTGAAGTTAATGTGATCCTATCATATCCTCTTCTCTGCGCTGGTGATGAAATTGAGAGCAGCAGTGTAAGACAATTAAGATGTGACTATAACTGGCTCTATAAACTGTCTTCATGGTGCAGGGGTGTCTGTTGCCACAGCAACGTCCATTCATTTAGCATTGTTCATATTCATTGTGTAACTGTTGTGCATTTTGAATCATGACTGTCACAGAAGCCTCTGACTTCTCAACTTTCCACTTTTATATTTTGTTATATACTGTATGTTAGCAAAACATATATGAACTTTAACACGTAAAGCCTGATCATCTAGCAGTATTTCTGAAAGTTGAGTCAGAAGTGTGACTGAGAGAACTGTTGAAAGAATGACAGATACCAGTTTGTTCCTGAATCCAATGTTCCTGTTTCATACAGATCTTTCAGTTGGAACCTGCCTTCCTTTCCACTGAAGTACGATATAAACCTACAATTAGACGATCAATGAAGATGAGTTCCCAGGAAGTCACTAGTCTTTGTAGCATAAGGAAAGGAGGGAGCCAGTCGCAGGATGCAGAGAACAGGTTTTATACATAAAGCCGCACAAACACTCGCGAACAGCGAGTTCAGTTACAGAGAAAGTTCTTATTTAAATAGAATCACTCAAAAGTAACAATGGGACAATACTGTGAACAAAGTTATTGACAAAACAGTGTCTATATCACACACAGAACAGGGAACACAATAACGTGCAAGGACTAGGGGAGCAAAGGGAACAGATGTACGCTTAGTAATGATGGGACATGAGGATCAGGTGAGTGTATTTGATGACAGGACATGGTGTGTTCAAGACACAAGTGTTGAGTAGTGCTGGGAAACTGGAATACAGGACCAGGGAAATGGTGGCGTTTAGAAAGCTGGTGAAGTCGAATGCCAGAGCCACGCCGGACCAGGAGAGGAGGCAGCTCTAGAGGGGGATGGGACGGTTTTTCAGGTTTATGTCCAAAGAAACATATCTTTGCGATACACATTCCTTCTGTTGGTTCTGTTCCCATGTGTAAATAATAGCTTTTTTCAAACACATTTTTAAGCTCAAAATGAATT
Organism: Esox masquinongy; assembly: GCA_016801175.1. Taxonomy (NCBI): domain Eukaryota; kingdom Metazoa; phylum Chordata; class Actinopteri; order Esociformes; family Esocidae; genus Esox; species Esox masquinongy. Next base: position 21,230 of record JACXGI010011187.1, on the reverse strand, counting down.
GAATTGTCAGTCCCGCTTTAAATTATGTTGAGCTTATGAATCCTTCATAATGCCTTCATAAATGTGTTACAAAGCATTTATTTTGTCATGTTTTATAAAGGGTTAACATGGCTTACCTTTGACAAAAATACCAATGTTCTTATGACATAATCCGCAATGTCTAATATAACATAAACCAGTGCTTTAAGAAGGATAGAATAAGCACTGCTTAATGAATGCTTTATAAATAATATTGAATTGAAGCTTCACAAAGTATTTATAACATTCTCATACAATGCCAAGACAGTGGCTTTCAGTCCTGGGCCACCCATTAATGTATTTAATCAAGATTGTAAGTTGTTTTGTAACATATGGTATGCAAAATACTATATTTTAGCAATACGGCACGTCAGGGATTTATGGCATATAGCCAAGATACCAAGATACCAAGGTCTGCTCCTAGACACAAAGCAATGCAGATGGAAAGAGACTAAGAACAGCTTTTAGTCTGGGAATATTGGACAACATGGAACAGAAACAAACAATCAAAAACACAATGAGAAAACTAAGAAAATTGAGAGAATGGGATTGGGCATGCCTAGGTGTAGGCAATTTTGAACAGATGAGTCTTGAGGCATTGCTGGAAGATGGGGATAGTCTCAGAGTCACGGATGGGTTTCGGGAGAGTTCTAGGAGCAACCCTTGAGAATGCCCTGTCACCAAAGCCTTTGAGCTTAGACTTGGGGATTATGAGGTAGCCCGCAGTACCGGAACAGAGTGAGTGTGTAGGTTGATATGGAAGAAGAAGGTTGGAGAGGTAGGCAGGGGCGATATTGTTTAGGGCTTTATATGTCGGTAGGAGGATCTTGTAGTCAATGCATTGGGAGATAGGAAGCCAGTGTTACTTACAGAGGATAGGGGTGATATGCTACTGGGACTTGGTGTGAGTGAGTAGTCTGGCCGCTTTTGAACCATTTGGAGCTTATGGAGGGATGTAGATTTGATGCATGATAGTGAGTTGAAGTAGTCAAGAAAGGAGGTTATGAATGCATGTATTAGGGTTTCAGCAGCAGAGCGGGAGAGGGAAGGTCTGAGTTTGGCGATGTTGCGGGGATGGAAGAATGATGATTTTACAGTCTGTTTAATGTGCTGATCAAAGGAGAGTGTAGAGTCCAGAATGACACCAAGGTTACATGCGTGGGGGGGTGGAGAAACAACGGTGTCATCGATGCTGAAATTGAAGGTGCCAGCTTTGGTTAGGGTGGATTTGGTTCCAATGAGTATGAGTTCTGTTTTGTCACTGTTTAGTTTGAGGAAGTTTTCCTTCATCCATGCTTTTATTGCAGTCAGGCAGGATTCAATATGGGTCAGAGGTGGGTTGGTGAGAGATTTGGTGGCTAGATATATTTGTGTATCATCAGCATAGCAGTGGAAATTAAGGTTGATGTGACGCAGGATTTGACCAAGGGGAAGGTTGTAGATGAAGAAGAGTGGGGGACCAAGTATTAAGCCCTGGGGGACATCTTGTCCTACATTGACATTCTCATTCAGCTGGGAAAGAGTTGCTCTTCTGTTTTTCCTTACATATCGCAGTAATGTTTGAGCATCACCGATGGCATTCACTTCTGACGTCATTCACTTCTGACGTCATTCACTTCTGACGGCATTCACTTCTGATGGCATTCACTTCTGACGGCATTCACTTCTGACGGCATTAACTTTGGGCCACACTACTGACATCAATGATACAATTCATGGTCAACATTGAATGTGTAATTATTGCAAATTTTGTGCTCAGTAGTATTTTCAACTGTTTATGTATTTTTGTATATCATTTATCTGATCTGTGTAGGTGAACAACCATCTGTCTGTGTGAAAATTCTTTGGTTTTACCCATGGTGATGGAGGACAAAGGGATTTTACATAACTGCAACCTAGTATTTATACCTCAGGGGAACAGGAATAGATGAATGGGATCAATAAAGTTCCTTGAAACTGTGACCAACTAAAAAGCATAGAACAGACGCCACTTGGTTTGGTTGCCAATACTGCTTTTGAAACCTAGTTAAATAAAATGTTTTGTGTTTGAGAAATGAATGTGTTGAAATAAACGTACATGGTTCCCCCTTATGTTTTTGCCCAAAATATTACCCGTAGCATTTCAAAGTGGTGTCTCTTTTTGCCTCACCTGCACATGAATTCCATTTTTACTGTTACTTTTTCCTTACCCTCTATTATGTACAGTTAAACAGAACTTATTATCATTTGAATTAGTCAGGATTTTAAATTCTAGGAGTCTTTAGACACATGACCAAATGATTTTATTTAGTGCGTAATACATTAAAATATTTAAATAATATATTTAAAAATTTTAAATTTCAACAAATAATTACAAATTGTGCTTCATAAAACCAGTCTATGCCTGCCAATCTTTATTGAATGTGTTCAGATGAAATGATACATGATTGGAGACAGGTCATAATATAAAACATATAAAATAAGTTTTTTGTTGTAAGTTTACTAAAGTATGAAATAAGTGAAATTTTAAAACACTTAAGTACACTTATTACTTTCTAAATAGAACATAATACTATTTTAATACTTTTATTTCAATACTATTTAACATACTAAAGTAAAACTTAAGTGGTTCCAAGATAATACACCTAAGTATATATATGTTTTTTGGCTTGGGAAACTGGGCTAGCCAGTGTCTAAAATTAATTATTTATGTTGGTCAGGGTAGTCAGTCAGTCTGCTGCTCTGCTGTTCCTCTGAGCACGCGGTTGCTAAACCCACCCTCCATGCCAACCTCCACCTGTTTGGTCTGTTTCTTTCTGCAGATGGATTTATAATACTGCGTACCTTGCTCATTGCCATAGGTATTGCTATTAATAAAATTACAGTGTTAATGTTGTTATTCGTTGTACTGTATACACGATTATGCAATGGTGGTGAGTTACCCAAAGTGACAGAGCGTAACACCAAGATATTGTATGTGTATTGCTGTGCATTATTTCTCTAATAAATGGTAAAATGAGCAACATGGTGTTTCCTTACTGAATAACTAGAAACAAATGATAATCCATAAAGGGGCAAGATGTCTACATAGGCATACAGAGGCCCATTGTCAAGTTTAACACTTTAAAAGTCTAATTGATCATTAGAAAACCCTTTTGCAATTATGTTAGCACAGCTGAAAACTGTTGTGATGATTAAAGAAGCAATAAAACTGGCCTTCTTAAGACTAGTTGAGTATCTGGAGCATCATTAATTGTGGGTTCGATTACAGGCTCTAAATGGCCAGGAGAGAAGAACTTTCTTCTGAAACTCATCAGTCTATTCTTGTTCTGAGAAACGAAGGCTATTACATGCCAGAAATTGTCAAAAACTGAAGATACTATTCCCTTCACAGAACAGCGCAAACTGGCTCTAACCAGAATAGAAGGAAGAGTGGGAGGCACCGGTGCACAACTGAGCATGAGGGCAAATGCATTAGAGCATCTAGTTTGAGAAGCAGACGCCTCACAGATCCACAACTGGCAGCTTCATTATATAGTACCGACAAAACACCAGTCTCAACGCCAACAGTGAAGAGGCGACTCCGGGATGCTGGTGGTCTAGGCAGAGTTGCAAAAAAAAAGAAGCCTTATCTCAGACTGGCCAATATAAAAAAAAGATTACGATGGGCAAAAGAACACAGACACTGGACAGAGGAAGATGGAACTATGGGAGAACTATTTAGGAAAGAATTATTCCATTTCACCCAATCGCAACCCTATTGAGCTGTTTTGGGATCAGCTTGTCCATATGGTATGTAACAAGTGCCCATCAAGCCAATCCAACTTGTGGGAGGTGTTTCAGGAAGGCTGGGGTGAAATCACTTTAGATTACCTCAACAAATTGACAACTAGAATGTCAAAGGTCTGCAAGACTGTAAATGCAGGATTCTTTGACGAAAGCAAAGTTTGAAGGAAACAATTATTATTATTTCAATTAAAAATCATTATTTTTTAACCTTGTCAATGACAATATTTCCTATTCATGTTTGCTATATTTCCTATTCAAACTAATTTCATGTATGATTTTTTAGAAAACAAGGAAATTTCTAAGTGACCCCAAATGTTTGAACGGTAGTGTACTTTTTATTAACGATAAAAGGGGATCACACTTTAAAGTACATACATCGTCATTTCTATAACAAATTCATGTATGCCTGTCCCTGCCTGAAATCCTGGTTGTGTTGCCTATCAGGTTGCTGCCGGATGATTCCCGTGGAACCACCTGTTCCTTTTTCCATTACCCAATCGCATCACACATCCCTGGTTTAAAAACCGAGTCAGTTGATTCTCCCAGAGAGACTCTTTTGCTTTACCCCACATGGACATAGACACTCTTGAGATACATACCCTTTTTGATAGACAGACGTTCATTCATACATCACTTAGTTTAGCACATACATCTCACTTTGTCCTGTTTCATGTGAGTATGTATTGCTGCGGTGTTTTGTTTGGTGTTGTCTAGTCAATTGTTTGCTGTTTGCTGTTTAGTCCTTGTTCAACCTGTGTTTTGTTTGTCCCTGTGTCCCTGGGAAAAGTTTTTTTTAGCGAGTCGCCCTTGGGCATACACAACCCGTAGGAAAACTTTGTCTAAAAACACTAGTTAGAACTGAACGGACCACCCACTGTAGTTTTGTATTGGTTAGTAGTTAGATAAGCGGTTCTTGAGGCAGGCAAGTTCAGTTTAGGGGTGTTTTGACTATATTATTTCATTTCTTGGGTCCAGCTCAGCCCCTTTTCCCTTCCCCTTTACCGTGTGTTTATAATAAACGTTTTATATTTGACGGTAGCTTTGGTTGTCTGTGTCGTTTGTTCTCACTGTGCCTTTACACTACACTAATTTGCATGACTTTTATGTTACGGGTCTCTGTACCATCCACCCCAGACTGCTAGAGCCACAGGGTTCGTAACACCCAGTCCTGTCCTCCTGGTTATGCTGTGGACTTGGATTCACTTTAAGGACTGTGGTCACCGCACAATTGCATTTACTGACCTGCTATACATCTGATTATGCAAAAACATTGACTTGTTTGTTACTCTTATAATCTTCACCCAGCACAGCTAGAAGAGGACCAGCCACCCCTCAGTCTGGTTCCGCTCTAGTTTTCTTCCTAATTTTGGACCCTACAAGAGTTTTTCCTAGCCAATGGGCATTAACTCTTGTTGCTGGCTCTTTGGGTTTTTAGGCTGGGCGTCTGTAAAAGCACTTCGTGACAACCACTGTTGTAAAAAGGGCTTTATAAAATACATTTGATTGATTGATATAAATTATGAAAGGGCTCACAGTTCCACACTCCACATCATGTGACAGTCTTTGTGAATGTGTTATAAATTAGAAATGTCCCAACTGAAATTTTCTGAAGAAATTACTGGAAGTGTCAGTACAGGTTACCATTCTAATGATTTCTTCTTTCAGGATTAAAGGTTACTTTAAAGTTTTCAAGTTGTCTAGCAGGGTTGATTGGCATGCAAACTTTGTTTGTATGTATGTTAGAGACCTGCCATAATCCCAGGTCCCTTTTATTACCATGCTGAAGACCGGGCATTTAATACAACCTGTAACAATGCAACCAACATTTAGCGGGAAGTGGATAAATGTTTGAAAGATCTGACTGGGTCGGGCACAAAACGTTATGCATGTAAAAATGTGTTTGTGCGTATGTGTATCAAGGAACATTTGGTTCCAAAAGAAAGATACTTCGAATTTTGCAATGTGGAGGGCGGATATTATAATTGGGTGGCAATGTTCAAACATGAGCATATGTGTGCCACCCTGCAGCACAGCTTGGGGATGTCTCATACCTAAAGACTACCTGTAATCGTGGTATACGGTTACAGATGCTTTTCAACACATTTATGTAGAGTCGATAAAAGCATTACGAAGGCATTGAGAGTAGAATGTTACCAACTGAGTGGAACTGTGATGCAATACCAACTAGTCCAGTTTACTTATGTTGCTACAGTATGAATGTCAACATAAACTGAGGTCAAAGACCTCCCCTTATCCCTCTGACTGAGATTCTGTGTAGGCTATCAGCCTGCTAGACCAGTCCTTCATGTTGTTAGAATAAGAGCTCATTGTCTTTTCCAGGTACTGGGCAAATCATGTAGAAAATCTGGTAATTTCTTCTGTGACTATGATTTCTAATGTGAACAAGTCGGTCTGAACTGTTATATCTTTACTGACCCCAGGCCTCAGTTTTCCCCAATGCATACAGCCAGGTGAAAGACATGTTATCGCTATAGTTTTGTCTCAGTATAAGAACAGGTAGTCTCTTTTTGTTGGTCTTCTTTCCCAGTTGTTGTAATAGGAGTCAGCCAAGTGGGTGAAGAAATAAATAAACATGCACAACATGCACACACACGCCCTGGACTTGAATATTTTATTTGGCTCACAGTTTTCTTTCCAGTTTTTTTAAAATTTAGGCTCATTTTGGAAAGAAACTTGCATTACTGGTGGATATTTCTACAAATATACTTGAGAACAGACTTGGCATTAAAATGAAAAGTAAATAAGTAACACGTATCTCTGTACCTTACTTCTCTCTTTTCTCCATTCCCCCCTCTCCTCTCTCTGTCTATTTTTATGTGTGTGTATTGCAGTTATAGGATGATGAAACGTGCAGAGTCTATGTCCAATATTTCCTCACAGCATGTCCATAAATGCATTACTGTATGCAGGGCCAGTTCTAGGCATAAGCGATATAAGTGGTCGCTTAGGGCCCCTGACCACTATGGAGCCCCCGACTGCTAGGGGAGAGAGGGCCCCAAATCAAATTTTGCCCAAGTGCCCCCAAAGGCTAGAGCCGGCACTGACTGTATGTTTTCTTAAAGACTTCCCACAGGTCTGATATGCCTGGTCCGCTGGAGTTCAGAGATGAAAACTGTTAAGACATTTACCTGCCTACAGGCTACCCAACTTTCTGTCTTAAACAGACACAAAAGGGTTGTTTTATTCCTTGTGTGATTCTTAGAAATGGTTACTTGTACAGCAACACGTGAGCTGGTCCAGCTGGTGACTGAAAATGACCCCAGAGTCTCAAAGACCAGATCCGTTAGACCTTGGATGAGACTGTGTCAACTGTATCACTTGACTTCCAGGTAATTAGTCATATTTTGACCTTCAAAAAATATGCTATTTCAAGAAATATGTTATTTCTATCCTGAAACATTTTACAAAATAAAGTGGAACGAACACTCTCTCATGGATCTAAGAAGCCCATTGTATAGACTGCATCAGAAATCCAAATTATTATAGTTGTTTAATTAATATGGGAAATTAAGCTGCCATATTTAATTATAATGTCATTCTGCTCTCAAGTCCACAGGTTCCACAGCCTGTTGGCTTTAGCCATCCTTTTCACACATACTCCTCTCAAGTCTTACATTGGCTTTAAGCCTTGACCCTGCCACTATCCCGGCCAACAGCTGGCTGAATGTGCGCGTGCATGTGAATATGTTTTTGTGTGTTTTCTGCTTGTAAAAATGACCAGCTCACAAAATCCACAAAAGTCATTCCTCTTCCTCATGCTTCATCAGAGAGAAAGACAGAGATTACCAAGAGAAAGAAAGAGATGGAGCGAAAGAGGAGCTGCAAAACGTTCCGGAAGAGGCTGATCCAGTTATAGTGAGACAAAGGTAAAGTAATATGTAACAAAGGAGAGTAGTCCATTACATGGACACTCACTGACAGGTTGGCAGAGCCAGAAGAAATAGACACAGAAAAGACAGAGATGCATTCATTGTAAGGGAGAAAAAAGGAGCTGACAATAATAATACTGACAGGAAGATTGAGACAGAAACACACTCAGAGAATGAGAGAAAGTGAGATACAGAGGAAAAGAGAGTGGGCTAGAACAGATAGAGAATGGCAGGGATAGAGAAAGAGAAAATAAAGAGAGAGATTAAGGTGAGGGTCAGCATTCAGTAGACTGGCATTTGTCTCATTGTCTGGTCTTTCATTGGTGGATCACATGGCTCTCCTGTCCAAGGGCACGTGGTCTCTTGCCCTCGGCACCAGAGACAGAATACAGAATGCCAGAGCAGCATTACAGCCCTCTATGTGTTTCATTTATGGGCCAAGGCCATCATTCTCAGTACCCAAATGCATCAGTGTTGAATCTGCTGTGGTCATAACACAGGCCTGTATCTGTCAGGTATTGTGTTCTGCTTTTCCTGAATGCACACTGATTGGATAAGTATTCACATGTAAAACTTATTATTATTATTCACATGTAAAACTTGTTATTTTGTCATGTTAAATCTGAATTTAATTGGTATATTAGATACAAAAATTATTATATAGTGTAGGAAATAGTAAATAACCTTTTTTTTTATTAAGTTTTGATTATGTATGTCTTCGCCCGCTATGGTAAAGTTAAAGAGCTGTGGTGCAGCCAATTACTTGAATTACTACTGTAGAAGTCACATTTTTGAAGTCCACCTGTGATAAGTGTCACAGGATCTCTGATTAAAGATGGGCTCATTGATGCCACTATGGTTGTTAAATAAATTTAAGTGGGACATTCTGAGAAAAAAATTATTTTCATCATGTTTGTTGATATTTAGGGACAAATTCAATCCAAAGATTATACATGAGCCTTTGTTGACAGGAAACATGTTTCAACTGAACATAGATACCTTTGAGGAAGATACCTTCACGTATCTAACTATGTGCAAATAAGGATGTTGACAAGTACATATCCGACAAGTACATATACATGTCAGTAAGGAGACAATTCCTTAGATTCAAAAAAGCTATGTGTACATGTGGGAATGTAGTATGGAGTGGAATACAGCTCCAGAAAAAATGAAGAGACCACTGAACCTTTTTCTTTCCTTTCGAAAAAAGTCGAAAAGTAAGGTTTTGAGTGAGGAACAGAAGGGTTAAAATTAAGAGACCTCAATTTTTTTGGAGCTGTATCTTTAAAGGTCATATCATGTGAGCTGTCTCCACTCCTTCAGCAACATTAGCAAAATTTTAAGTCTGTCAATATAAGTCAATATCAACATTTTCAGCGCTTTGTACAAACCTACACCTTGGATAACTGGGCTCCCCCACCACCTTTAAAAGTCTGCGAGGTGATTAGGGAGAGACTGAAAGTGAAGACTTTAAACCTTGTATTCATTCTACTGCTTCAAAGTATAATTTTGAATTTTGCTGTGATTTTAGGAGTCTCTGCTGTGCTCTGCTAAGGAGGATGTCCATACTATAAACCTAAGGCCCCTGTTATTTCTGTGGAATTGGGCCAAACAGATGCTTTTGCTTTTGTGCACCTCGCTCCTCTAAAAATTGATTTTTTTAGAGGAGTTTTCTCACAGAAGTTCATGAATTCATCATGAACATATGGGAAGGCCAACTTCAATTCTTTAATGCTGCTTTTTAGTTTACTTTGTAATTGTGTCAAAAATAAAATCTGGATTGTTTTTTTTCTCCTCAATCAGGTTGGAAAAGTAATCAAGCAAATGTGAATGCTTTTCGATATTCTACTGTACTTCAACTTTTTTTCTGGAGGTTTACTAGTTTCTTGTTTTGCATTTATTTAGTTTTTGGAGGTAAATCTAAGGTATTCTTCAGGGTTAAGACAAGATCCTCAATTAGATTCTTGACAGTTTTATTTAATCTGACATCTCTGAGTTGATGGAAGGTGTCTGGATGAGCATCCAATAATCTTTCATTTATATTATGACTTTTGAAAGTTCTTGTATTGCGTTTAAGTGGGTTTGATATGATTGTAAATGTAATAAGATGGTGGTCAGATATACCAGGAATTAGGAAAAACAGATCTACAATATCTATTGCACAAGACAAAATTAAGTCTAGGGTATGATTGTGGCAGTGCCTAGGTCCTGAAACTTGTTGGACAGAACCCATTGAGTCATGTTACAAATGGTACTAAAATCTTAATTTTACATAAACAAATTTACTTATAATATGTCATGAATTTAATTTAAGTTCAAGGTTTGGGTTAAAGTTATAAAACAACAGTGACGATGCTAATAATGTTAATTCCAGTCCGGGAATATTGGTGTGTTGTGAAAAATGACTCCATGTTTCATGCTTCATAGAGTAGTAGGAGATAATCACAGAGTATAGTAACAAGGTTTTAAATTCAAAGACTTACTTAACAAACAAGAGCCTTTGCAAGACTCGCCACTGACCTACAAGAAACTAGGACGTAACAGGGAACAATGACCGACAAAGACGCAGGGAACTGGGGAAACTAAATAGGGAGGTGATTGGGGGAAAACACAGGTGAGAATATTAAGGACATAGGTGAAAGCAATGGATTGAAACAACAGAACATAGAAACAGAATAACTACAACATAAATACACTGAATATAGAAATATTGTAACAGCCAGGCCATGTCTGGCTGTTGCACAATGGGCCTTCAAGAACAACTCAGGTAAGCAGAATTTCACACAAATATGAATCTATGTCAAACTATCCCTTAAAAGTTAAGTATCACAGTACTGGTGTTAAGATTAGGGTTAAGGTTTGGGTTAGGTTAGGTTAAGGTTAGGTATCACAATACTGGGGTTTGTGATGTCGTTCTCCGGTTCCGGATCACCTGAATTCTAACCATCTATGTTTGTTCTGTGTTCCCTATTTAGTTCAGGTCTGTGTCTCATTTTTGTTATGAGGTATTGTTTGTCTTGTGTGCATCATTCCTAAGCCTGTGGTTTCCTCATTATAAAAATGCTGACTCCCCTCCTAGTGTCCTGACCTGTGCCTGCCTTTTTCTGACCATCGTTTTTTGGAATATCCTTTTGGTACTCCTGCTCCGCTCTAACCGACTCCCGTGTACTGACCTTCTGCCTGCCCAATGATTACATACCAGCCTACTCCTCTGGTTTTGTTGGATTTCTAATAAACACCCTGCGTTCTGCGCTTGGGTCCAACCACCTCTCTGTTCTCCGAGTGCATTCATTACATGGTTAAGATTAGGGTTACATTTTGGATTATGGTTAGAAAAAATATTTGCCTCTGGTTGGATTTGAACTTGACTATTAAATGGGCAGAAAGTGCTTGAACTTTAGGGTAGTGATACATATATTCCACATGCATTTTTCCAGTAGGCTAAAGTCAGGTAAAAGAAAATTGCAGGCAATCAAATAATTAGGACGGGATGAGTTTGAACTGTCATTTCCCACTAACATAATTCCAGCCTCCCTTTCCTGCTTTACTTTTCTAATGGTTTTAGTGATTATTTTTAAGCATTTTGATTGAGCCATTTGGGAGCCAAATTAGCCATCTTTAGGTAAAAATTTCCATTACTAATGCTTACGATGGGCTCAATCTGTTACTGGCCTTCTTCCTCATAGGGTGTCTTACTGAATCATGAAATGTTTTTAACTACACATTTACATTTATAAAAATGTACTTCTAGTCATTAAAATTAAATAAAAAAAATTGTTGCTTATGGAGTCATCCAATTGATATATACAGTATCCCACAAACGTGAGTACACCCCTCACATATTTGCAAATATTTGTGATAACACTGAAGAAATGACACTTTGCTACAATGTAAAGTAGTGAGTGTACAGCTTGTATAACAGTGTAAATTTGCTGTCCCCTCAAAATAACTAAACACACAGCCATTAATGTCTAAACCGCTGGCAACAAAAGTGAGTACACCCCTAAGTGAAAATGTCCAAATTGGGCCCAATTAGCCATTTTCCCTCCCCGATGTCATGTGACTCGTTAGTGTTACAAGGTCTCAGGTGTGAATGGGGAGCGGGTATGTTAAATTTGGTGTTATCACTCTCACACTCCCTCATACTGGTCACTGGAATTTCAACATGGCACCTCATGGCAAAGAACTCTCTGAGGATCTGAAAAAAAGAATTGTTGCTCTACATAAAGATGGCCTAGGCTATAAGAAGATTGCCAAGTCCCTGAAACTGAGCTGCAGCACAGTGGCCAAGACCACACCGCGGTTTAACAGGACAGGTTCCACTCAGAACCGGCCTCGCCATGGTCGACCAAGGAAGTTAAGTGCACATGCTCAACGTCATATCCAGAGGTTGTCTTTGGGAAATAGACGTATGAGTGCTGCCAGCATTGCTGCAGAGGTTGAAGGGGTGGGGGGTCAGCCTGTCAGTGCTCAGACCATACGCCGTACACTGCATTAAATTGGTCTGCATGGCTGTCATCCCAGAAGGAAGCCTCTTCTAAAGATGATGCACAAGAAAGCCCGCAAACAGTTTGCTGAAGACAAGCAGACTAAGGACATGGATTACTGGAACCATGTCATGTGATCTGATGAGACCAAAATAAACTTATTTGGTTCAGATGGTGTCAAGCGTGTGTGGAAGCAACCAGGTGAGGAGTACAAAGACAAGTGTGTCTTGCCTACAGTCAAGCATGGTGGTGGGAGTGTCATGGTCTGGGGCTGCATGAGTGCTGCCGGCACTGGGGAGCTACAGTTCATTGAGGGAACCATGAATGCCAACATGTAATGTGACATACTGAAGCAGAGCATGATCCCCTCCCTTCGGAGACTGGGCCACAGCGCAGTATTCCAACATGATGACAACCCCAAACACGCCTACAAGACGACCACTGCCTTGTTAAAGAAGCTGAGGGTATGGACTGGCCAAGCATGTCTCCAGACCTAAACTCTATTGAGCATCTGTGGGGCATCCTCAAACGGAAGGTGGAGGAGCGCAAGTCTCTAACATCCACCAGCTCCGTGATGTCATCATGGAGGAGTGGAAGAGGACTCCAGTGGCAACCTGTGAAGCTCTGGTGAACTCCATGCTCAAGAGGGTTAAGGCAGTGCTGGAAAATAATGGTGGCCACACAAAATATTGACACTTTGGGCCCAATTTGGACATTTTCACTTAGGGGTGTCCTCACTTTTGTTGCCAGCGGTTTAGACATTAATGGCTGTGTGTTGTGTTATTTTAAGGGGTCAGCAAATTTACACTGTTATACAAGCTGTACACTCAGTACTTTACATTGTGGCAAAGTGTCATTTCTTCAGTGTTGTCACATGAAAGGATATAATCAAATATTTACAAAAATGTAAGGGGTGTACTCACTTTTGTGAGATACTGTATATATCGCATCTGTTTCATTGGTGCCGTAACTCGTATCAACAGTACCCAATCTCTACGTTTGGTACTGCCCAAATGGGTGCAATTTTTTCAAGAAGGGGGCATGCTGAATCATTCTTTCTCATTGGATCCAGAGTTGGGTAATCAAATCTGAACTACTGACTATGTTTGAGTAAAAAAAAAAACATTGAATCCAGATTATTGGTCAATGTCAGATAACAATCGAATATTTGGCCCAGGTTGCACCAGCTCCATCTTGTGAGGAACATCAATGCCCTTTGCAACATACGGTTGTCCCCTGTCTCTACAGAGGGAGATTTTATATAGGAACATTTCATTATGGAGGCCTGTTCTGCGTCATTTACTCTGACCCGTGTTTTGCTTCATTAACATATAAAGTAATCAAAGAAGTTGTTTATTTGATCACATCAAAGTGTGTGTGTACATGCTCTGTGTGTGTTCAGTGTCTGGTGATAAGGGTAAAGAGTCTGTTTTTACTACGGGTGTCCTACAGACATGCAGAGGGGAGAGAAAGACAGGCACATGCTTGTAGTTAATATTTACTTGACAGTATTTCACCTAAGGCAAGGCTTATTTTTCTGTTTCTAGACAACCAGTGAGTTAATATGAGACCAGTCTGTTTGACATTGGTTGCTTTTGTCTTTCATAACAACAAAAGTTTTATTAAAAATAATAATTTACTACTAATTTTTTATTTGGGTAAAAAAAAATCCCTCCCAGTCTCTCATAAAAGTCTAAGAACAAAAGTATGTAGAAATTAAAATGTACCTATATATTGTATTATTTCTGTTTATTTATTTGGGGTATTTTTCTCCCCTCATTATCTAATTATAATTCCCCCTAATGGACTTGCTCACCGCAGTAACTCCAGGCAGATTCGGCAGAGCAAAAGATGAGCTACAAGCTTTGAGGAGAACAAATTCACTGGACAACGACTATGATGGAGCTTGCAGAAACCCAACCTAACACAAGAACATGCCAGAGTTTGACGAGGCAAGGAAACACTTTATCGATAACAACCCTGCAAACTCATGAAGATCGTAAGTCAATTTCCATCATTGTATATGAGGCCATGTACGTGTCCATACCTATTCATTTTCTAATAACTGCAGTTTTTCTTGTCCATAACTTCTGTTTGAAGAAAGGCCTCTGAATCTGAATTTGTGTGGCCCTGCTGAATTTTGAAATCCTACTGTGGCCCTCGAGCCCATCCCTCTGAAAGATGCGCAGATTAAATATCAAAGTGGGTTTATGTCTGCAACAACTAGGAACTATACTAAACTTCTCATCTGTTTTCTGGCCCTGCGGCTACAGTATCTCACAAAAGTGAGTACACCCCTCACATTTTTGTAAATTTTTGAGTATATCTTTTCATGTGACAACACTGAAGAAATTACACTTTGCTACAATGTAAAGTAGTGTGTACAGCTTGTATAACAGTGTAAATTTGCTGTCCCCTCAAAATAACTCAACACACAGCCATTAATATCTAAATCGCTGGCAACAAAAGTGAGTACACCCCTAAGTGAAAATGTCCAAATTTGGCCCAATTAGCCATTTTCCCTCCCCGGTGTCATGTGACTCGTTAGTGTTACAAGGTCTCAGGTGTGAATGGGGAGCAGGTGTGTTAAATTTGGTGTCATCGCTCTCACACTCCCTCATACTGGTCACTGGAAGTTCAACATGGCACCTCATGGCAAAGAACTCTCTGAGGATCTGAAAAAAAGAATTGTTGCTCTACA
>JACXGI010011186.1:15676-25785 GCA_016801175.1 Esox masquinongy | reverse complement strand
GTCTCCTCCCACTCTCTACTCTTCTGTCTCCTCCCACTCTCTACTATTCTGTCTCCTCCCACTCTCTACTATTCTGTCTCCTCCCACTCTCTACTATTCTGTCTCCTCCCACTCTCTACTATTCTGTCTCCTCCCACTCTCTATTATTCCGTCTCCCCCCAAACACTCCCTGTCTCCACACACTCTCTCCCATTCTCCATCCTCCCAATCTCTTCTTCCACTCTACTATTTTTCTCCTTCCTTTCTATCTCCTCCCACTCTCTACTATTCTGTCTCCTCCTAGTCTCTACTACTCTGTCTCCTCCTAGTCTCTAATATTCTGTCTCCTCCCTCTCTCTCTCTGTGTCCCCCCATGATTTTGTCTGTCACTGTGTGTATCATCATCCTATCTCTGTCTCAATATCTTTCTGACTTCTCTCACTCTGTCTCCATTCTCTCCTTTCTCAGTCTCTCTACTCAGTCACTCCCTCCCTCCCCTCTCTTTCTTTCTCCCCTCTATCTCTCCTCCAGTTCTGTGGCTATCTGTCTATGTCTTTCACTCTGTCTGCCTCGCTCCATCTTTACCTACCATCTTACCTACCATAGCAGCTCAAAGAAACGCCACAGCGACGTGTTACACATTCATGGTCGTGGTGAGAAATAAAACAAATGTCTGGGGAGAATCTTTACTGCACAGTTCAACCAACACAGTAAACGTGGGTGACGTGGAAAAAGTGGAAGCTCGGCTCTCTCTTCCCATTTCCCTGAAATCCTGTGACTTCCCATTGTGGGGCAGAGCGCAGAGGGTGCTGTGTCCTTCTGATCCCATCTACAAACCTAGCACTATCCGCCTCTGAGATCATTCCCGGTGCCTCCTCCACAATCGATATCTCTGGCCTCTCTGCCTCTCTGCCTCTCTATTTCTATCTCCCCATCTGCCAGAGTCAGAGGCCAAGCTTCCCATTAGAAGATGAAGACGCTGTTCAAACACACGGTCCTATTTCTCGTCCCTTCTCCCATTACAGTACCTCTGTGTGGCACGTGATCCAGATAAAGGGAGATAGAGAGACAAAGGGAAATAAAGAGATAGAGAGGGAAGAAGAGAGAGAAAGTGAGGCGGAGAGAGTGGGAGAGACAGAGCAGGGGAGGAGAGTAACGGGCCTCTAATGAATGACTTCAGATTTTATCAGGGTGAGATAAGAGAGAATGCTTATCTGTGTGGATCTCTCCCTAAAGTGCCTGGTCTGTGTGTGGATGTGTGTGTGTCTGTGTATCTATGTGTGTGTGTGTGTGTGTGTGTGTCTGAAAATAGATCCACTTGACTAAATACCTCACAGACCAGTTGACATCTAATCAGCATGTATCGACCATCAAACACAAAGAGAGGAGAAACTAACTTTAGCGCTGTGCAAAATGCAAAACGTACTGCGGACAGAGACACATTTCCATGGACACGCAGCAGTTTCATGATGGAGGAACACAGCGGGTCCCCAGACGCGTTGGGCAGACAACGGTGGGGTTCGCAGGACCGTGCAGAACAGACCCCGCCCTCCTGCCCGCTCACCACAGAACCCGGTCCGCACACAGGACAGCGGGCGCCACAAACACCGTCATAACCCGTCGCGAGCACCTAACCGAAGTTCGCAAGAAGGTTGGGGAGGACGGGGAAGGACTAGTGAGAAAGAGAGAAGCGGGTGTGGGACAGAGAGAGAGAGAGAAGAGGAGAGACTGGGAATTGAAACTGAAAGATAGACTGAAAGATAGAGACAAGAAAGAGCAAGTGCTACAGCTTGAGAGGCACTCTTTTCGATAGTCGTTTCGATGAATTGGCGAAGGGCACTGGGAAAGTCTCCAGCACCCAGCCTCGCCCTACCGGGAAATCAGAAGTCTACAGATGATCTGGAGTTTTTCTCCCCACAGAGGGACCACAGTAGCACTGAGGTCTTCAGCATAAATTCTGTCCGACTTGGGCCCTAACAGTGACTCTCAGAATCTCAGTGAATCTCTGGGCTCCAAAGAAGACCAAGGTGTCAGGACCACAAATGGAAAAAGAGAACACGTAGGCAGCGTTGTCCTGGGGCACACGTAGAGATACACTTACCTCAGCCTAAACGTGAATACCGCAGCGAACATTATCGATGATCTGAGAGAAAAGGCAAGAAGGCTTTTCTATGCCATCAAAAAGAACACAAATTGGACAAATACCCAGTTGAGACAGCATTTAGAAGAAGCCTTCAGAAGTATCCTCAAAACCCCTAATAATACATGCAGAGCAGAATTAGTACTTCACTCCCTAATTATCAACATCCAGAAAATAGCTGATTTCAAACCCACCTAAAGGTATACCATAACAGAGCCCTGCTCTATAGAACGAACCACAACAGAGAAGCCTTATTAACCAGCTGGTCTTTGTTCACAGAAACCCCACAGAGCCCAAGGAGAGCAACAAAGAAAGAACCAAGAGAGCTAAATAATCACGAGAAACCTAAAATAACCCAGTGATGCACAGGAAAGGAACAGCTAATCAAGTCAACTGGAATGCTACCTTGCCCTAAACGGAGACTACACAGGCGTGGATCACCCTGACTACAGCGTGTACAGCCTCAGTGAGCATGACGTTGCTATAGAGATACACCGCCATCGGCGGGCATGGCTCTTTAAAGAAACTACACAACACGAGTACTGTGGTTTTTTCAGTGAGGGTTTGCTTCAGGCGAACAACCCTCGCAAAACCAATCACTACGTTGGGTGGGCGGAGCCGAGACTTCAGGTGGGAACTGTGCTCCTGCACAATTAATTGTCTTCTCAAGCGCCAGCGGAAAGGCAGCAACGTGAACGGACACCGTTTTTAACAGTTCACTTCAAAACACGCTGACAATACACTTGTTTCATGACACCTTGTTTAAGTTCAAGACAGCAAAGCAACCCCACCATGTTATCGATCCTCCCCAAAACTGGACTGTAGGCGGTGTGGAGGGGGTCCCTTAAAGGAGACGTGAGGAGTCGGCCCCCCGACGAAGTGTGGGAGGTAGAGACGTCTCGTGTGGCTCTCCGGTCCGGTCCTGCTGGCCACACTTACGGGCGCAGCGCTGACGAAGCCCTCTCACGCAACGTCCTGCTCAGCCCCGGCTGCTCTCTGTCGACGGTGACAGAGAGCAGCCCCCGCCTCCCCCCGGGGCGCACCGAGCCCCCGCGGTGTGCAGGCCTCAGTCGGCGCCTGTGTCCAGGGGTCAGTGGGTGAGTGCCAGGCGGGTCGCTGGCAACGTTTATGACGTGAGTCGCCCGGTCCCCTGTGCTCGTTAAAACCAGACTGGACCTCCTCCCAGGCAATTTGTCTCCGGGTTCCCCCGGGCTCCCACTGTGGTCAGTCTGGTGAACTTGGCCATCTATTTTACTGCCTGCTCGCCTTTATGGACTATTTCTTTTTCCACAGAACAAGCATTCAACAACAATAAAGCGCACACACACACACACACACGCTTGCACACACGCACACACACACACACACACGCTTGCACACACACACACACACACACACACACACACACACACACACACACTTATGAAAAGATAAAAGGAGAGCTTTATAAATATGTAAATATTCTGCTGAGACCGACAGAGCGTGTGGACACAGCAGCGAGGCTGTATATAATATTTTCATTATCCGTAATCCCGACGAGGTCAAGTAGGGAAGGAGATTGTGAATTCCGGAGACACAAGGCTGGCGCTCGGAAAATGCAACTGACGACGCAGGATCGTGTTTTACGAGTAAACAACCGTTCCCCGCAGAGCGCACTAAAACAAGTGACAAGCAGATGTGTGATATTTTATTGCCATATAATGTTACCTCGAACGGTTTTGAAAGGTTCATTTCATTGTTTATATTTAAGTATAGTCATTCAGATGTTTTCTTTAGAACAACCATTTCTAAATAGCCACTGTCATTGATCAAAAACAATGGTATTGCTTTTAGCCTACAATCAAATTAAGTTACCAGGCACAATTCTCTATTGTCCTGAAACTGCAGTTTAGCTGAGACAAAATTAAGGGCTATTATTGTCACTCTAACCCCCATGGAAAAGTTGAAAGTACACATTGCATTTGCCAGCCATAATGTTTAATTTGCTCAAAACTCTGAATGGGATACTATTCTGAAATGTGTTTAATCACATGAGCAGGAATCGCACTGGTAACAATCACTAATTGCAGATGAGAGGTTTACTCGGTCAGTGGTAGAACAATATACATTAGCTTGATTTCACCGCTGTGTTTTCAGGCCCTCAAATGCAGACAATGGATTTTAAGCCAGCTAGATTTGCATTCATTTTTTGTTCTCTGTTATTTTACCAGGTGAGTTGACTGACACATGCTCAATTGCAACGCATTTACAAAGAATTTTAAATGCATAACAGCGAACAAGCAATTAAGTGAAATGAAAAACAAATAAAATGAACGACAAATCACAAACATGAATGTCCTACACAGTTATGACAAGCAAACAATCATACTCAAATCTTTTTACTTAGGCGTCTGAACGGACTCATAAGCCCCAACGCATCCAACTTTAGCACGTCTCTGAGAAGTGAGGAGCAGAGATTAGGGATTCCCAATTTTGGGGGCATGCCCCCAAAATGGAGCACTGAGCTTCCCTTTTTTGAAATGTATACATTCTCTTTTACCGGTTTCAAACGGGGTGTAACGAGTAATTACCTTTTTTTATTTTAATATTATTATTTAAACAGGCCCTTACTCACAACGCAAACTTTAAAGAGATTTCCTAATTTGATCCAAGCTTGTGGAAGCCAGTTGCCATTCAAATCACCCCCCCCCACACAGTGATTTTACTATACCCACCTTCAGTTTACAAACTTACAAAAGCTTTAAAAACTATTTTTTTTCAGATCTTTACAACACACAAAAAAACCATTTGGACACAATGAAAGGCACAATTATTTCCTTAAGTGTTATTAAGAGTTTTCTTGCTTGAAGAAAAACGTAGTGAAATAAATATCAGAAACCAGGAGATGACTGAGGGATTTAGACGACGACATGTTTGGGACTTCAGTGGGGAAGGAGAGTGCAGCTTTTCCATTTTTCTGGGTTTTTGGGATTTACCAAATGTATGTAAAATAGGGGCCTCCACGGGAAAAGGTTGGGAAACCACTGGACTGGCCTATTTATGTGACTCTTCTTCCAAGTTCTCCCCAGGGTACACAGGATGGTGGAGAAGGTGAAGAAAACACTATGGAGGTGTGATTTATCCAGGGGTGGTTGACAGGACTATACGTTTGTGTCACACATTTGCTGTTACCAACTAATCCCCCCCCAGGCAACCAATCTCTATTCTGTGACCTTGTTGTCTCTCTTTCAGACACAGTCAAACTACACCACACTCTATGAGTCATTCAGGTCCTCGGAGTACAAATGAAAAACTGACAAAGAGAGTGAAAGAATGACAGAGTGTGAAAAAAACAAGAAAAAGAAAGAGAGAGAGACAGAGAAATAGAGAGGGAAAAGGGGGGGGAGACAACCGGGTGAAATAGTGACAATCGAAAGTGTGAGATGGACAGAAAGTGAAGAAGACAGAGAAGGGAGAAAGAGAGAGAGATCAAACAGAGAAAAAAAAGAGAAAGAGCTTGTCGTCATGCATGACGCGGGTAGATAATCGATATCGAGGGCAGGAAAAGAGGAAATGAGAGTGCTGGGTGGTTGAAGATGACACTGTGCAGACAGTCATAGCCCAGATCTGCAGGCCTAATAAATGGGACATGAAGACCGTCAATAGTTCAATGGACCAGTGGCACATTGAGATGCATAGGGAAGCAGACAATTTACTGTGCTCTTCAACTTTAAACGGAAACACTCTCAATTAGGGAGATATCTTATTTTCTTAAAATTTATGTCAGCTAAGAGCCTAGTGAAAGAGGGGTGGAGTATAATGCCTCAAATAGCCTCAAGTGACAAACATTCTGATGTATTTCAGTGTAAGGTTCTTTCATTCTTTTCTCTGTCGTTTTCGATGACGTCTGTCCAAGTTGGATTTCATTTCAATTCACTTCGCACTGGACCTAATCGCTACCCACACAGCCACAATCGGAACTGAATTGAAAAAAGTGTCAATACGGAATCGAACTGAAAATGTAAACAAAAACATTTGCATATGAAAATCATTTATACTGAATGTGGACATATATTCTTAGTGAAGAAACTCCAAACATTAGGTTTAACAGTGCCAAACGCCATGCTACAGAGCGTAGCATTTACAGTTAGTACAGTACATTTGAAATTGTGAATTTAAACGCTTTAATTGCATTCATTCATCTGTATTAAACAATTAGTTAACCGTTAAGTTACAGCTTAATTAACTTTTCGTTTAAATGACTCCTGGAAGCCTGGTCCTCGGTGGGCTACAAGAGGTCCTAATTAAACAAACGGCTCTGAAGAAGTGCAATAAAATCAGCCCAGTATGTCCCCAAATCAAAGTAATCAATTCCAACCTCAGTTGGAACACCATCTAGTCTGTGGTGAACATTCCTCTAGCCGCCGCCCCTCAATCCTAGCCTGGCAATCAAACAGATAACTTAGGGACCCTAGTGCATTTAATTACAGGAGAACAGGAGGGGATCTTAAAATGACACATTATTTTCAGCCATAAGGAGGGATGAGACACTATCCGCGTCTGTGAAAAATGTATGGCACTTCAAAAAAAAAAAAGCACTAAATTATACAACTGGAATAATTAGGAGAGATATCTGGCCGAGGGCGAACAGGGAGGATATTTCATTTCCGTGGTGATCAGTTCATTAACTGTTGAATTGTGGCTGCTTGTGTGTGTGTGTGTGTGTGTGTGTGTGTGTGTGTGTGTGTGTGTGTGTGTGTGTGTGTGTGTTGGGAGGATTACCATAAGGGATAAAGAAGGTCCCCACAAATTGGACCATTCAAGGCGAAAAGCGGAAAGTCACTAAGGAAAAAAATAACTGAAACTACCAAAGCATTTCCAACTGTCACTTTACGAATGGCATGTTGCACTGAATCGCCTGTAATGTCTGTAATGTCTGCAATGTCTGTGGTGTCTGTAGTGTCTGTAGTGTGTGTGTAGTGTGCTCATGACTTCCTATGATGACTTGAAAGTCAGCCAATCGAAAAATAAAACACCATTGTCATGTTTTCCGACAACAAGCAAAAAGTCAAACAGGAAGTACCGGCGATGTGCTCAGTATGTTTGTGGCTGGATTAAGCAGACACCAATTTAAAGGATTTGCAGACCTAAGGAGTTTACCGTAACAT
This sequence comes from Esox masquinongy, assembly GCA_016801175.1. Taxonomy (NCBI): domain Eukaryota; kingdom Metazoa; phylum Chordata; class Actinopteri; order Esociformes; family Esocidae; genus Esox; species Esox masquinongy. Next base: position 18,519 of record JACXGI010011186.1, on the reverse strand, counting down.
TCACCAGCTTTATCAATGGGTGCTCTGATGAGGTCATCCCCACGGGCAATATACAGAGCCCAACTAGGACCTTCCATTACAGGTGACATGACGCAGCGTTGAAGGACAAAGCCGCCGCTTATAAAGAACAGGACACAGTGTTTGGAGAAACAAACATTACCTACAATGACATGAATGTATCTTGTCGACTCAGGTCTATGGCACAGGAACTAAGTTAAAAAGCGTTCCAGTTCTTTGGCTCTTCCAATTGGAAGGAACTGCAAAAAGGGGCGTGACATAGCAGGAGGGTCTCTCCCGGGACGTGTTCAAAGCCAGAGTTAACACCATGAGGGACGAAGAAGTAGGGAAGGTAAGACTGAACCATGCCATACAGTATCTGTTATCCTAAAATTCTGTGCCTTACAGTATTTGCTATTCCAGAACACCATGCCTTACAGTATCTGCTATTCCCGAATACCATGCCTTACAGTATCTGCTATTCCGGAACAGCATGCCTTACGGTATCTGCTATTCTAAAATACCATGCCTTACAGTATCTTCTATTCCAAAATACCAAGCCTTACAGCATCTGCTATTCTGGAATACCGTGCCTTACAGTATCTGCTATTCCAAAATACCAAGCCTTACAATATCTGCTATTCCGGAATACCATGCCATACAGTATCTGCTATTCCAAAATACCAAGCCTTACAGTATCTGCTATTCCAGAATACCATGCCTTACAGTATATGCTATTCCAAAATACCATGCCTTACAGTATCTTCTATTCCAAAATACCAAGCCTTACAGTATCTGCTAATCTGGAATACTGTGCACTCCCGCTCGCTGTAGTATATGCGAGTAAAACCTTTAAACAGGTTTAACATCGGCAAGGCTAGATAGAGAATGGGGAGAACAGGGAGCCGACCCAAAGCATTGGGAGACCACCACCAGTCTCTCTCTGTGGCCAAGAACGTAAAAGGCAACCTGCCTGAATGATCACCGTCCAGCAGCACTTACATCGGTAGCCAATGGAATGCTTTGAAAGTCCGATCATTCCTCCAACCATCATCCCGGACACTCCTGGACCACACCAATATCTGTATCCCGCCCAAATGGGTCCGCGGATGATGCAATGCCTGTCCCACTTCACTCTGCCCTCTCCCAACTGGACATGACACCGACTGTGGCTCAGATTGCAATGACCCAGTGCAATTCAGGATCGTCATTTAGATCAGGAACCTGTGATTGGACAGCAAAGGGTATGCGCCAACAGTTAAATAACCGTTACATTTTTTGAATGAGGTATATACATGGCAGAAAACTCATTCAGCTATCATTTACCTGTGATGTAATGGTAAGTGTGTATGTGTGTGTGTCTGATGAAGACACAAACACACACACACACACACACACACACAAACACAGATCTTGGCACAAACTCAATCCACCCTCCGTCCCAACTCTTATCAAAAACAAAACATTTGAGTTGCAAGCATCTGACAGCAGTTTTGTCCAACAGCAGATTCTGTCCTCATCCTACATGTTTCGTCAGACTAGGACAAAATACCTCCAACCATCCAGTAGCCAGCCGCTGTTCTGGCCTCAGCCTTGCACACCAAGAGTACAAAGAAGGACCAGGAATCAATATGAAGTGGCGTTGAGGAAGAGTCTGTTTGCCCATCGGCCTTGGACAATAGACTGGACTGGGGCGTCCAGAAAGGAGAGGATATTAAAAGACAGAAGAGGGAAGGAAAGCGAGAGAGAATGAAAGAAAGGGAGAGAGTTAACAGCGGGACAAAGAGAGAGTGAGAGAGTCAGAGGGAGAGAGCGAGTAATATTAAATTGTCCCTGATGCCTTCTTGACAACTACATTCTCAGACAGATTCCACATTAAAAAGAGGCCTTGTCCGTTTCATCATTTAATCACAGTTACAACTTTTTTCCCTGCTCCATTATTTGATGCCCTGCCACCCTACCTCAGCCTTTCTCCCCACTTCACTTTTAATTGAATCCCACCAAGTAAAAATAGAAACTTTTAAGTAATGCAAGCAAGTGTGCCGGATTCTTTTTCTTTGAAGTTATAAAATGTTTCCCGTGCACCTGTGATTCAGGTGTGAGTCAGTTTCCAACATTTATTGAATCTCACCACAAGGCCGTGTTACCGTTTCTCTCAGAAGTTAGCCCATCGTTAAATACAATTACTGTGTTACAACAGATTAATGGGACAGCCAGGCCACCGGAGGAGCTGCTGAGGCAGCGTCTGTAATAGGAAGCACCACCATCAATTGTATTTTCAATTGTAATTGTAATTTCTAAAAGCTGATTAGGTATATATATCCCCAACCTCTAATCATTAATCTCCAATATCCAGCCAACCACTGGCTAATGACCATAGGCAATCGATGCTAATGAAATTGACCAAAAAGCAATCCAAAGCAGCTAAGTGCCATTGGTTTAAAACATTTTTTTTTGATGAATTCTGTACGTGGTTCACGGGAACACCATTTTAAATGACACCAACCAGTTGTTGATTATTTTTTTGCCAGAATTTCATGTTAATATCCATCTGCTGGAACACTTTGTAAGTTGCCTGAAATTCTACAATGCTGAACTGATTACCTTTGAAGTCTAGGAGAGGAGTATGCTTTGGGGATGAATAGACACAGAGAAAGTAAATAAAACCTAATCCTGAAACATCCCCTCCAATGTTTCGCCAGCTCATTTTAAATAGACCCGCACGCACAACAAACACACACACACACACACACACACACACACACACACACACGCGCACACACACACACACGCGCACACACACACACACACACACACACACACACAGAGAGAGAGAACTCGCAAAC